>JAGKTI010041432.1:0-10249 GCA_018397915.1 Birgus latro
ATGATCACTTTCCACACTCTACCTAGAAATAAGATTTTCAGCATTAGTGATAAAACGTGGATGATGGCAGAGCGTGACTGGGAAGAGGAGAGACGGGTGGGGAGAGAGGCCAAGAAGGAAAGTGATTTAACTTGTAAAACAAAACCGTATACTCGCGAAACACGCACTGTCAGTTTCTATGTTTAGTGTGTAACTGACATTGCAATTAATGTTTTCTTGCAACCTCACCTTTAGGACTTTCCCAGAAATGATGCATATTAACAGAGTTGTCACACTTTGTTTTGTTGCCCGGTGTATTTGTACTTAAGCACCTAAAATCAAGGCAGAATCACTACGAAACCAAAAATAGTAATACATGTGAAAAGTTAACAGTTTAATAGAATACTGTGTGTGATATTTATTATGCCTGTTTTTTTTTTATGCTCTGTGGACCATACATCGCCACATCTTCAAGTGGGAAACAGGGGTCGAAACACTGGTGGTGGTGGTGGTGGTGGTGGTGGTGGTGGTTGTGGTGGTTGTAATGGCAGTTATATTTGTGATCGGTTTAGCTAATATCCCATGAACAGCGATAAATAAAGATCCGTTTATTTAGTCCTTTTAAGCGTGTCATCGGGGGTGCAAGAATATATGAATTTTCGATCGCTGTGCCCGAAGGATTTGCCAGAACGATTCCAAGGTACAGGCTCTGCACACGTCATGGTTTTCCTGCTAGATGTATAACTGCCTAAACACACGCTCACGCACGCACGCACATTTACATAGTTATTCACGAAACACTTGACTCCTTTTTTTTTTAATTCATGATACCTCAAGACGCTTTGGTAGACTTTGGAGAAACTGCTTGTGGCTACAGGTTAGAAACTCTCTCCATTAATCGTCTCAAGTCTCCATGAATCCTCCCACAGCCTGATACCTCTTTTTAAGCTGAGTCAAGTAATCTAAAGGCATCAGGGTTAAAATACATCATCGAAGTGACCAAAGTAAGTGAAACGTGGGTTTCAATGTCCGTAGAATCTCTACCGTAGCGACTTTGCTATAGGTAATTCCCTTTGAAACTGTTAGTATTTGATGATTTTCTTTTTTTCATCGTGAACTTGTGGGAAGATCAAAACATATGTGCTCAGCCACATAAGAGAGTCATTGACAGTAGAATGTATGGAAAAGTTTGAAGAGAATGAGAGAGTGTTTCTGACTAGAGATATGAATGGATAAGTAGTGAATGTGAAGGTGGATGGAGTAGTTGGTGAGTAGGGTGTGCCTGCAGAGATGGATGAGAATGGCAGTGCTTTAGTGGACATTTGTGCCGGCAGGGGGTTGGTGATAGACAGTATCCTCTTCAAGCACAAATTGATCCATAGCTATGCATGACGAGTATTGACAAGGGTGGGTGGTGAACTGAATGAACGGAAGGTAATGATTGATTGTGTGTTTGTGGATGAAAGGATGAGAAGGTGTGTAATGGATGCAAGAGTATATAGAGGTTGGGGGAGTGGTGGCGGTCAGAATCAAGATCCAAACACAATGGGGGAAGAGTAGAAGGGAAGGACAGGAGGAAGTAGCTCATACTAGGAGGGTAGAAAAATTACAAGTGGACGGAAAAAAGGCAGAATAAAAAAGGGAAGTGGAGGAGCGATTGGGTAAATATAGATTGGAGCAGATGGGGGACGTGGAAGGTGTGTGCAAGATATTCACAGAAGAAATCTGTACAGCATGTGAGGTGGTGTGTGGGGTGAAGAGAAGACGAAATGGAGTCAGGGAACAGCATGGTGGAATGAAGAAGTGAGAGAGGCTGTGGCACAAAAGATGAAAGCATATAGCGAGTGGATGAGAAACAGGGGCGAGGAGAAACTGTGGTTGGATGTGGAGGAAATGGAAAAAGTGAGTGCGTTTAAGTTCTTGGGTAGTGTGATGAGTATGGATAGAAGTTTAGAGGGAGAAGTGCTCGATAGGGTACAACAGGGAAGAAAAGTTGCCGGTTCCTTGAAAGCAGTGATAAGAAACACGGAAGTGAGCATGGAACTGAAAAAGCTACTACATGACTGTTATGATACGTATTTGTGGGACGGTTTCTCGCCCTCAAGTACGCAGGCTAAAGCGGGTCCCTATTCTAGACCGGGAGGTAACTCCTAAGGGCAGGACTGGACATAAAAACAAGGCAGTGGATATCACACATGTATTCTACACATAAGACACAGGACAATAATACATCACAGATATTACAAAGGATTTGCCGGGGGGGGGAGTGAACACTACACAATTGTTATCTGTCACTCTACCTTCTTGTTTAAGTATGGTACTATTCACCCGACACTCGTGTGACATACAACACATTTATATCTTCAGACACAAGAATGGTTTTGACACAATCTCTAAAACCCGTATAGCACTGGACGGCACTGTATACATGTATATCTTACTTTACACCTGTACTTCAGGTAACTGGCGGCCGGAAGTCTATTACAGGTAGGGTCGCCCGTAAAGGTATTCAACAGGGGGGGGGACTGTGGTATTTGGTATGCCCGGGTCGGCCACGCGCGGCTAAGACAAGGGGTACTATTATCTTGTGTAATTACCCTCTTTTAATATTAACTGGCTTAGATATTAGCCGTAAATAACAAGTCTAATTAGATAAGCATGCTGTGGAAATGCTCTGAGTACATAATGGGAGAACTGAGGGCGCCGGACTTTAAGGACAAACCAAAGAAAAGCCAGTGAACTCAGGCATGACCCAAAGCACCCCACATGGCTCTCCAGGCATTGGCGTACGGTACTCCACTATCTGGTGTTAGTCATGAAGGCTCTAAATTCAGTAGTACCCTTAAGACAAACTACTATATGTGAATCGGGTTGGAAAACTCTGAAAGCTTTGAAGCGCAGAGCTGCCTAGAGCTGAAATATGGCTCATAAGCCGCGTATTGCATTAAAAGGAACCGATCAAGTCAGTCATTACTCAGATGACGTAACTCTACCCTGACGCGTTGGCCTGAAGGTTCCACAATATTTGTCAATGAAAACTGGAATGCTGATCCTTCAAACTACTGCTACTACTACTACTACTACTACTACTACTACTACTAGTGCTACTACTAGTGCTACTACTACTGCTAACAGTTAACTCCCAGCCAAAAAGCAGTAAAGATGAAGTATTTCCAGCCCTTACATCATTTCATAATCTCTTAACCTATAATCTCGTGGCCAATGACGTGCAAGATTTCCGCATAATACTTTGTACGTAGAACGAATAAAATGCTAGTTCCTGGAATACAGTAGTCTGCCACAACTCTCCATTTGGAGAAAAAAAAATGGTTAAAGGAAAAAATCTGGACAGAGGCGAACGGGAGAAGTCTTTGGTATCAGACTGTTGGGGGGAACTAACGATATTTTCACTGCCTTTATCTCTCATACACAGAATGAAACTGAGGCTTTATTAATTTGCAAATACGCACATCATGGTTGACTAACGTGATCTGGTATGAGTATGGCTGAAAACAAAATGGCTAAAGAGGAAAGCGAAAAAAAAAACTCGTCTTTTCTGCTGAATGGGATGCTAGTACAACAGACCTCGAAAGTGAGAGAAAGTTATGTACTGTATTTGGCCTGGTTTATAAATGTCTAGCAGTCTGCTTGCCTGCCTCTCTGCCTGTCTGTCTGCCTGTCTACCTGCCTTTCTGTGGCTGCCTGTCTGTTAGCAAAATTATGGAAAAATGTCAGCAGATTATCTTCTTCATTTAGATTTTGAATTTGCCATTCCGTTCAAGCCCAACAATCTGGGGAACGTTGTCGCTAGAAGCCAAGCAAGAAGAGTCAGCGGACAGTGACTAATTTTTCGCAGTTACCCATCCATTTTACTGCTTTTCTCTGAACAGAAACCCACCCCGACTTAATCGGCGGCGTCAGAAAAGGTGCGCGGGCGAGTCAAGCGAGCACATCATCTCTGTCATTAGACTTTGAATTAGGTTAGGATGAAGTAATTCGATACTTACAGCATTCAGTAAAATGGCAGGGCTACAAGACAAGGATAAAGGTTCATTCAGTCTCAATGTCAGAGCGGGATGCTCATCATTTTCGAAGCATTGTGACGAACAAGCAATAAACAGTAGGTCAGAGGTAGACTCCGTGGAGAGAGTGCATCAGTACATCACGTCTACACGATTATTTTATTGTCTGTTACCATACTTCAGAACCACAGGTGTTTAGTGATAAAGTGGACGGGCGTTTGAACCGACTGTGAGGCGCGAGTATTGTTGGTGTCACTTCATAAGCTGGTGGTTAGATTTGGCTGGATTTTCCCGCCATTGTCCTCCTCCTGCCTGTGATCTGTCGCCTTGATCCCGCTGCACCTTCCAAAGGTATGCTGTTTGGCTTTACTAATTCTGATTTCATTTTACTCTAACTTGGCCCAAAATATCCATCATTCCAACCTGAGTACTGAGTGGTAGCAATAGATTAATGCTAGAATAGGGAAGTCACAGAAAAGTGCTATTTAAAGGGAGTCGTTGCGTTGTCGTTTTCTACAAGTGACCCATGTGAACTAAGTGGTAAAAGGACGAAAATCTGGACCAAGTTATGCTGAAAAAAAAAAAATAATAGTATACTGCATGATACTATGATAATCTAGGACGTTGTGGAGAGTTGAGAGTTGTTTGTGGTTTGCAATAGAGGTACAGACAGACAGAAAGACAGACAGCTAGAAGGCAGGCAGACACAGAGAAAGGAGACAGGACAGGGGAGAAGAAGCGTGACGTTATTTTGAGTGTGGTTGACTTCATAGCACATTACATTGTATTTGTGCCCTAACTGTAATAGCATGTCTTCTTATGTACAGCCAAGGTCTGTTTCAGGCTCTGTCTCTCTGTGTGTCTGTTTCTGTCTCTGTGTGTCTGTCTGTTTCTGTGTGTGTGTGTGTGTGTGTGTGTGTGTGTGTGTGTATGTATGTATGTAGTTTCTGTCTTTGTCTCTGTGTGTCTGTCTGTTTCTGTCTCTATTTCTATGTGTCTGTTTCTGGCCACGGGGGCCACCAAAAGTGGACGTTAGGGCCACGAAACATAATTTTGTTTTCTCGTGTCATTTGGCTTCTATTTCGTAGTTTGTTTGTGGTTTTTTGACGTGCTTTTGCATATATTTTGTACTGCTTATGTGGCTGAGTGGGACAGAGAGGAGCAAAGCTTTGGTCTGCAGTTGTCTGTATGACGGCAGTGTTGTTTATAGGAGGTGGACAGCCCAACGTGTAGCCATAACATTGATTTCACCTGTGCTGTAATTTACTTGGATCAGCTTTCTGTTATATGTAAATATTATCTGTGAAATGAAATCAAATGCTGTTTTTTACTTGGATCAACTTTGTAAATATATGTAAATAATAAACGGGGAAAGGAATGAAAATGCTATTGTAAAGAAAATTCTTGTTTTTTCCTTTTTACATTTTTTGTTCCGTGGCCCAAATGTCCTACCTTCTGTGGCCAAAACGTCCAAGGTTGGTGGCCCATGGCCAAACGGTCCGTGACCCAAACATCCGTGGCCGAAGCGTCCGGCCACCGTCCTGCCCTGCTCTGCCCTGCCCTGCCCTGCCCTGTGCTGTCTTTCCCTGCCCAACCCTGTCCTGCCCTTCCCTATGATGCCCTTCCTTGTTCTTACCTGTCCTGCCCTACTTGTTCTTGCCTATGCTGCCCTGTTTTCTCTTGTCCTGTCGTATTCTACCTTGCCCTGCTCTGCCCTACCATGTCCTGTCCTGCATATTTCCGAACTGTATTAGCGTTCAGCACCACAGCTCTTAGCCAGGCAGTCAACCTTATATGGACTGATAATGGAAAAATAGATGTGTCCTAAGTTCAATAAAATCGGCTTGATTAAAGTGGAAATATAGGTGACAGTGGAAAAAAGTGGTTAACATGTAACAGGGATGAAGCTGGTAAAGAAATGAGTAACTTAAAGAAACTTATCAAAGTTGAAATATCATGTAACTGAATGAAAGTGGAGATGAAGCAAATAGTTCTGTAGTTTCTTGGGTTTTAACTTGTCTCAGGTGTTTGTCCTTTTGCACGTAGCTCAGTCGCACTTCTTCGTGACCTCCATCTTACTCTAGCGTTCGTCTTTTGTCACAACCCAGTCTTCAAAATGGAAAGATGATAATTTTAGGTGAAAAGAGTAAATCAGATGTATTTAAAAACATATATTACTAAGCATGATAAAAACGAATCTTTGTCTCGAACTCTGTGAACCCTAGAAGCTCCGAATATGCCAAGTGATCTAGTGGGTTTAGGCTGTTAATTTAGGTCCAGTTAGGGTTCCGATGGGTGGAATGGGACTGTTATACTCTCCTGCACTTCTTCGTGGCTAATTTTCCACATAATTGGTGGTTTAGTGGGTTCAGGGTCCCCAATTGTGTTCCACTGAGAGGGCCAGAAGATCGTGCTATCTTCACTTAGTGGAATAATCCTCGCCTGTCGTATGTAAAGGAAGGTTTACTTAGTTGTTGTTGTTGAGATTTTCCTCTCTTGGGAGGACCGGTCCAAGTAAGGGCCCGTCAGAGTGATAAAAGATATCAGAGGAAGCTTGAAGCTTGGAGGGCTGGCCGAGCATCACGAGCGAAGCTCTGAGGGATGATGAGGCGCGGCAGCCCGTTTTTCTCGAAAATCTGGGGGAGTAGAACGAGCAGCGCTTCCTTATCATCGCCACTTAATGCCTTCGCAGTCGCGATGCACATGGCAACGATCGTGTCTACACCTCCAGAACATCGGGGATCCTCCGGCCGGCCTCCACGAGCCGAAGGGCACAGCCGTGAATGGGCATCGCCCTTCACAGTAGCACCTTCCGGCCCAGTGATGCTCTTAGCCTCGGGACCCTTCGGTGTTTGGACGATGTAGAAGACGACCGTCTCGCCCTTAGCTAACGAGAGCGAGAAGCGCCGTGAAGAGGGGGCAGCGATGCATGAATACATCGGCACCAGTATCCTGGCGCCGAATGAACCCCTACCCTTCTCTCACACTGTACCACTTCACGGTGCCTTTCATAGACTGCACTCCTCCTTCAGGCTCAATACTGCTGTAGGCAGCCCCCCTCAACGGGTCGTAGGCTGAAGCAGTAGAAGCCACGGTGAGAGGATGAGATGCTCACCGCTGCTGGACGCGAACTGTTACTTAAGCTGCCGTCACATTGGGACAAAACTGGCTAACATGCGAGCCAGTTTTGCGAGCTGCTAGCCAAACTGACTCACGGTGAGCGAGATTTCGCTTGCGAGGCGAAGTGGATAACAATTTTCGCTCACAGCTTGTTGGTGAGATTGGAACTCAAATGAGCCTATGTTAATTTTGTAATCGGTGAGAAAATATTCAGTTATTCATAGAAGGAAACTTAAACTAAATTTGTTAAGTAAATACAATTTAATTCTTGTGGTTTTTATTCATTTTTACTTTTTTCCTTGTAACCAGAAATAAATATTCGGACACTCGGGTGACCAGGCGCGGAGGCCGTCTGCTTTGTCTCCAAAAAACATGTAGAAATCAGATTTCGATATGGGTCCTGCAGCAAGGAAAACACTAGTAGACTGCTTTGTGGCTCTGGAGTTGCTAAAGTACGTGAAGCGGTTACAGAAACTGAGGAAAAGGGAGTGGGTACTCCGTGGTGGTTTGTTTACAAATGTCCACGGGGCGCCAAGGCAGACGACACTGTTAGCCGTTTCGGCTCGCAAGAACATACGAGTGTGACGGACACTCGACTCTGCTAGCCGTTTTGCCTCGCAAAAGCTGGTCGCATGTTAGCCACTTTTGGTCCAGTGTGACGGCAGCTTTAGTTTAATATACGTATACCGGGCAGGGGATCGAACCCACTACTCTCAGATGACAGTCAGGACGCCTGTCTGTTTATATAAAGTAAGAGGTAACAAAGTAATCTCCTTGGTTACTGGTCAAATTTAACTTCCTGGTCATCAGCTGAGGTAAAAAGGGGCTGGGGATGCATGTCACATGAGAAAATACAAAGTTAGTAGATAAATTCCGTTCAGGTGATGTTGCAATTAAGACCAAGGCAGGTATGGCAACACTGACGTACCAGGCCAGGTGCCAGGTACCCGCAATTAGGCCCTATTGTTCTCCAATTTATAATGCGTCTAAGAAAATTTCGTATGAAGGGCAACCTATGTGCAACAAATTCTTTACGTGGGTATTAGAATCTTTGAGAAATATTACTGGGTATAAAAACTAAGGTGTTGTTTACATCGTGTGGCAACATAAAATCAAGATGGCCGCCAGTGCCCAGCGATGTTGCCATATGACGTTCTTATTTTTATTCGTCTGCTTAAGGTGTTCTTGCAGCGTCAAGGCGTTAGTCAAGGAAGCCCCCTAACACCTCTTCCTAAGTGATTTATTTTGCATATTACTCCTTACTATCTTCGTGGCATTTAAATAATTCAACTAACACTATGCTGAGGATAAATAACACCGATATCCCCCCCTCCACCTCACTCACATACACTCTCCTCGTCAGCTCGTCAGTCTTTCACTCTCCATTCTCTCCACATGCCCAAACCACCTTGATGTGTTCTTCCTAACGCTTCCTATCACGTCCTCAACCACACCACAACGCTCCTTCACTTCCTCATTTGCCAGTCTGTCTCTCCATGTGACTCCACATGCTCCTCTCAATTAACTCATTTCCACTGGTCTCACTCTTGACTTCTGTCCTTCCAACAAGGTCCAAGTTTCAATTCGATACATTAGAGTTGACATCACAATACTGTCATGCAGTAACTTTTTCACCTCCATGTTCACTTCTCTGTTTCTTATCACTGCCTTCAAGGAACCAGCAACCTTTCTTTCTCGTTGTACCCTTTCAAGCACTTCAGTCAGATTGAGCCAGTGCAGGTTTATATCCAAGGGGTGGCTGGGGTTTATTGCTCATGTAATGCCACTCAGGGATGAGTGAGGCTGGTCAGTCTCACCTGAAATGTCAGGACTAACTTGCCTAGCCCCGGGCTCCTACGCTCCTCATGGGGCAACATAGGATTGGATGATGGCTGGATGGATATACAGTAATGTTATTTTTTTAAGATGATGTATTATTGAACAGGAAGTACTGCTTACTTTGCAGACCCCCTTTGGACCCGGGCCTGGTGTTCTGGTACAGTGCCACCCCCAACCCCTTCTTCCAGACCCTGACCCGGCCACCTACTACCAGGACAGTGAAATGTGGCTACAGGCTTGGTAACTACCACACAAGCATCACTCTTAGCCAGAAGACATTCACACATAAGTACAAACATTTGCTGATCATCTTTTCTGACTGTGTACACAAAGCTGAGAGGCACATTGTTTCAAATCTAATCACACATCTCTAAAGTCCTTTTACCCATCAGGTTGCAGCACCTGTTGGCAGGTAATTACCTGTCTGTATATCTGTGTGTCTGTCTGCCTGTCTGTCTCTCTCTATCTATTTATTTATCTGTGTTTTGTAGTCACTAAATCAGTTGAAAGGTACTTAAAAAAAAACTTGTTAGCATTTAAAAGGTGATTGTTTGTCTCCTTAAGTATAACATTATTATTATTGAGATGATGCAGCTAATCAACGCTTTTCAGGTTGTAACTACTACTACTACCCCCACCACCACTACCATTACTGTTATTATTGCTTCTGCTATTACCACTACTACAACTACTATTACTACTACTCCAGTTTGCCAATCAGTATTATCATCATCATCAGCATCATCATCATCACAATCATGCAATAATCAACTCTATTTTTTCAGGTTGCAACTGGACCCTCCCGCTGGAGTCAGTGCCGCTCCCACAGAAAATAATATCATGATTTGCAATGCCGTCATCTTTGGGTGAGTTTCCTTAGACCTTTCACTGTAACCTGGCTTCAAAAATGACATAATTAGTTCATTTCTAAGTGGTAGGTGGTGGTGACCATCATCCACTCACTTGATGTAGTGCTACCTACTTCTTCCTTAGCCTTTATCATTCTTTTTCCCTCCTCTCTTCCTATTTCTCCCATCTTTCCTGTCACTTCTTATTGCTTTTCTTTCCTTTACAGGTGGCTTTACACTGAGTGACAAGCCAAATGGTTTCCTGTAAGCCAGGAAACCATTTACAATGCTGGGTGGTAACCATATAACCAAACCATACTTGCTCCCTACGTGTCAGCAAGTGGGTTGGTGGAGGGTTAGTGCCCCTCCCTGTAAAACAAATAACTCAAAGTCAAATGGCCACCCCTTATGGGATTATGGTGTCTGGCAATAGATAGATAG
>JAGKTI010041433.1:0-10249 GCA_018397915.1 Birgus latro
CCCAAGTCCCGAAAGGAGGATGACCAGGAGTTAAAGGTATGTGAAGAGATCGCCAGTGGAGAGTCCCTGACGGAACCCATACTGACGATCAGAAAGAAGGTTGTGACAGGAAAGATGCTTTAAGATTTTTCTGTTAAGAATTGACTCGAAAACTTTTGAGACACAAGTTGTTAAAGCAATTGGACGATAGTTAGAGGGTTGGGAATGGTCACCGTTCTTTGGGACTGGCTGAATGAGAGCAAACTTCCAGCAAGAAGGAAAGGTACAAGTTGAAAGACAAAGGCGAAAGAGTTTACCTAGGCAGGGTGTAAGCACAGAAACACAGTTTTTGAGGACAACAGGAGGGACTCCATCGGGCCAATATGCCTTGTTAATATTGAGGCCAGTGATGGCAGAAAATACATCAGCTGAAGAAATTTTAATGTCAGTCATGAGGAAGTCTGAGGGGGGGAAGTGATGGAGGATCAGCACCGGAATCGACTAAGGTGAAACTGGAGGAGAAAGTCTGAGCGAAGAGATCTGCTTTATCAATAGAAGAAATAGCTACAGAGC
Organism: Birgus latro; assembly: GCA_018397915.1. Taxonomy (NCBI): domain Eukaryota; kingdom Metazoa; phylum Arthropoda; class Malacostraca; order Decapoda; family Coenobitidae; genus Birgus; species Birgus latro. The sequence continues at coordinate 553 of JAGKTI010041433.1, forward strand.
CATCAGAGTAGAAAAGAGGAGGGAAGGATGATGAGGTAAAGTTGTTAGAAAGGTTTTTGGCAAGGGGCCAGAAGGAGCGAGAAGAATTCGAGTTGGAGAGTTAAGAACATTTAGCACGGATAAAATTATTTTTAGCAGAGCGAAGGACAGACTGTCTGACTCACTTCTTCTTCATTTCTGCAACATTCGTGGCCTTTCTCCTAACTTTCTTTCCGTGGAACACCACCTCTCCCCTTCTAAACCTCACCTTCTTTTCTTAACAGAGACTCAGCTGTCTGAGGCAACCAACAACAATCCCTTTTCTGTATCCTCCTACTTTCTCTATACTCATTTCAAAGCCAAAGGTGGCTGTTGTGTATATGTACGCAACGACCTATCATGCTCTCGTGTTCCTGAACTTGATTCTTCTGAATTCTCTACTCTCTGGCTTCGGCTCTCCTGTCATTCTCTGACTAAATATATCTGTGCTGTTTACTTATCGCCTAATTCTACTGACTATCAAAAATTCTTCGACTATCTTACTTCTATGATGGAACACATTCTATCCGTTTCTCCTTTCTCTGAAGTCTCCATTCTTGGAGACTTCAATGTTCACCACCACCTTTGGCTCTCCTCTCCTTTCACTGATCCACCTGGTGAACAAGCCTACACCTTTTCTATCTTTAATGACCTAGAGCAGCTTGTACAACACCCTACCCGTATCCCTGACCATCTTGGAGGGAGCTCCAACATAGTTGATCTCGTCCTTATAACTAATCCTTCTGCTTATACTATTAATCTTTTTTCTCCGTTGGGCTCCTCCGATCATAACCTTACTATCTTAACCTGTCCTATCGCTCCTGTGCGGCCTGGGGACCCTCCAAAGAAACATCGTCTGTGGCACTTTGGAGCTGCGGATTGGGAGGCCGTGAGGCAGTACTTCTTTGATTTTCCCTGGAATGATTATTGCTTCCATGGCCAGGAGCCATCTTTTTTTTTTTTTTTAATGCAAGGCAGAAGGAACCAAAGGCCACGGGCCTGCATACTGTTCCTTCCGAGAAAAAGCAAAAACAATACAAAAAAGAACCAAATTAAAGATCCATTCATTTTGAGATGCATAGAGACACTGCATTTGAAAGACTGGAGATCATAGGAAGTAGGGAATACAGAAAGAGGGAGACAGTTCCAGAGTTGACCAGTCGCATAAATGAAGGACTGGGAGTAATGGTTAACTCTTGTATTAGAGAGTTGGACAGAAAAGGGATGAGAGTTTGTTGCTAGATGGGTAGTACGTGTCCGTTGTAGAGGTGAAGGGATGCAAGCAGACAGTTCAGGGGAACAGTGACCATTGAAGTAGCGATAGAAGAGAGATAAAGATGCAACAGTGTGGCAAAGAGACTGAGGTTGAAGGGAATCAGTAAGAGGTGGGGAGTTAATGAGATGAAAAGCATTTGACTCCACCCTACTGAGAGGAGCTGCATGTGGGGAGCCTCCCCATACATGAGAGTTGTACTCCATACACGGGCGAATAAAACCCGTGTACAAGGTCAACAACTCTGCAGGGGTAAAGAAAGTTCGGAATTGGCTTAGCACATCTAATCTTTTGGAAGCAGATTTCACAAGAGATGTAATATTTTCCTTCCAAGACAAATCCCGGGAGAATGAAACCCCAAGCATGTTCAACGATGATGCAGGACTGAGCTGGACATTATTAAACATCAGTGGGTAACCCTGAGGAAGATTTTGTCGGGTTGATAAGTGTAAGATCTGAGTTTTTGATGCATTAAAAATAACTAGATAATTTTTACCCCAATCAGAGATACGAGCCAAGTCAGACATTAGGTGTGCCATAGCCTCATCCCTTGTTTGTTGAAGTAACTGCTGATATGGACGTTGCACAAATCGAATGGAAAGGTGAAGGGTGGAATCATCAGCAAATGAGTGGATAGGGTTACATGTACAGTTTAGAAGGTCATTGATGAATAAAAGGAAGAGAGTTGGTGATAGGACAGAGCCCTGAGGAACACCACTGTTGATAGGTCTAGGAGAAGAACGATGGCCGTCTACAACAGCAGCTACAGAACGACCAGAAAGGAAACTATAAATGAAGGCACAGATAGAAGGATACAAACCGTAGGAGGGCATTTTGGAAATCAAAGATTTATGCCAGACTCCATCGAAAGCCTTTGAGATGTCAAGTGCAATGGCAAAGCTTTTGCCCAAGTCCCGAAAGGAGGATGACCAGGAGTTAAAGGTATGTGAAGAGATCGCCAGTGGAGAGTCCCTGACGGAACCCATACTGACGATCAGAAAGAAGGTTGTGACAGGAAAGATGCTTTTAAATTTTTCTGTTAAGAACTGATTCGAAAACTTTTGAAACACAGGATGTTAAAGCAATTGGACGATAGTTAGAGGGTTGGGAATGGTCACCCTTCTTTGGGACTGGCTGAATGAGAGCAAACTTCCAGCAAGAAGGAAAGGTACAAGTTGATAGACAAAGGCAAAAGGGTTTACCTAGGCAGGGTGTAAGCACAGAAGCACAGTTCTTGAGGACAACAGGAGAGACTCCATCAGGCCCATATGCCTTGTTAATATTGAGGCCAGTGATGGCAGAAAATACATCAGCTGAAGAAATTTTAATGTCAGTCATGAGGAAGTCTGACGGGGGGAGGTGATGGAGGAACAGCACCGGAATCGACTAAGGTGGAGCTGGAGGAGAAAGTCTGAGCGAAGAGATCGCTTTATCAGTAGAAGAAATAGCTACAGAGCCATCAGAGTAGAAAAAAGGAGGGAAGGATGATGAGGTAAAGTTGTTAGAAAGGTTTTTGGCAAGGTGCCAGGAAGAGCGAGAAGAATTCGAGTTGGAGAGTTGGGAACATTTAGCATGGATGAAATTATTTTTAGCAGAGCAAAGAACAGATTTAGCACGATTTCGGGCAGAAATATAAAAAAGATGTGATTCAGGGGTGGGTTGGCTCCGGTACATTTTAAAGGCCCTCTCCTTGTTGCGGACAGCATTAGAACAAGCGTGATTAAACCAAGGCTTTCTTGCATTAGTCAGAGGATATAAGAAAGGAATGTACGCTTCCATGCCCGAGAGAATAACCTCTGTAATGCGCAAGGCACACTCAGACGCCTCCCGGCCAATAATCATTCCAAGGAAAATCAAAGAAGTACTGCCTCAGGGCCTCCTAATCTGCAGCTCCAAAGTGCCACAGGTGACGTTTCTTTGGAGGGTCCACAGGCTGTACCGGAGCAATAGGACAGGTTAAGGTAATAAGGTTATGATCGAAGGAGCCCAATGAAGAGAAAAGATTAACAGTGTAAGCAAAAGGATTAGTTGTTAGGAAAAGGTCAAATATGTTGGAACTCTCTCCAAGGCGGTCAGGGACACAGGTAGGGTGCTGTACAAGCTGCTCTAGGGTCATTAAGGATAGAAAAGATGTAGGCTTGTTCACCAGGTGGATCAGTGAAAGGAGAGGAGAGCCAAAAGTGATGGTGAACATTGAAATCTCCTAGAATGGAGATTTCAGAGAAAGGAGAACTGGATAGAATGTGTTCCATCGTAGAAGTAAGATCGTCAAAGAATTTCTGATAGTCAGTAGAATTAGGAGATTAGTAAACAGGACAGATATATTTAGTCAGAGAATGACAGGAGAGCCGAAGCCGGAGAGTAGAGAATTCAGAACAATCAAGTTCAGGAACACGAGAACAAGATAGATCGTTTCGTTTCGTTTCGTTTTTGAAGGCTGCAACATGCTTGCATGCGTCGGCCTTTTTGGATTGGAGCGTGTAGCATTTTATGACCGGATGCCCTTCCTGATGTCTACCAATGACTCTTGGGTGGATTCGATCCTCCGACCCCACGGCCAGAGCGGAGCGCTCTAACCCACTGAGCCACGGCTGCTACATATACACAACAGCCACCTTTGGCTTTGAAATGAGAATAGAGAAAGTAGGAGGATACAGAAAATGATTTGCTGTCAGTTGCCTCAGACAGCTGAGTCTCACAGAGAAAGAGAAGGTGAGGTTTAGAGTAGAAGGGGTGGTGCTCAACAGAGCGAAAGTTAGAGGAAAGGCCGCGAATGTTAAAGAAATGAAGAAGGAGTGAGTCAGACAGTGGTTCCATGCAGCTCCGAGAGTCGTCACCGGGAAAGGGGCTGATAGTGGGGGCATTTATGGTCACCCCCCCTGGGGACTCTGAGGCATGGTTTACAGGTGCCATTTTAACAAATTTTGAAAAGGAAGTGTAGTGTGTAGCGTGTATGTAGTTTGGTGTTGACAGTTGGAGAAACTTGTATTGGAGAGCATGGTGGTCGACTCTCTGTGTAACTGAAACACTGAAAAAGTTCAGCAAAAGGGGATGGTCAGGAACAAGTCCTGAGGGCTGATGAAACGGGAGCTCCAGCTCTCCCTGTCATCAGCTTTCCATCCACCTTGGGAGTATTGCCCTGCTCGACTGGTGCTACAGTCTACTCCTCTGCGAGTGCCTTATGCATTACGGAGGTTATTCTCTTGGGCATGGAAGCATACATTCCTTTCTCATATCCTTTGTCTAATGCAAGAAAGCCTTGGCTTAATCACACTTGTTCTAATGCTGTCCACAACAAGGAGAGGGCCTAAAAAAGGTACCGGAGCCAACCCACTCCTGAATCACATCTTTCTTATGTTTCTGCCCGGAATCGTGCTAAGTCTGTTCTTCGTTCTGCTAAAAATAATTTCATCCGCACTAAATGTTCTCAACTGTCCAACTCGAATTCTTCTTGCTCCTTCTGGCACCTTGCCAAAAATCTTTCTAACAACTTTACATCACCATCCTTCCCTCCTCTTTTCTACTCTGACTGCTCTGTAGCTGTTTCTCCTACTGATAAAGCAGATCTCTTCACTCAGACTTTCTCCTCAAATTCGACCTTAGACGATTCCGGTGCTGTTCCTCCATCACTTCCCCCCTCTGACTTCCTTATGGCTGACATTAAAATTTCTTTAGCTGATGTATTTACAGCCATCACTGGCCTCAATACTAACAAGGCATATGGGCCTGATGGGGTACCTCCTGTTGTCCTCAAGAACTGTGCTTCAGTGCTTACACCCTGCCTAGGTAAACTCTTTCGCCTTTGTCTATCAACTTGTACCTTTCCTTCTTGCTGGAAGTTTGCTCTCATTCAGCCAGTCCCAAAGAAGGGTGACCAATCCCAACCCTCTAACTATCATCCTATCGCTTTAACATCCTGTGTTTCAAAAGTGTTTGAGTCTATTCTTAATAGAAAAATTTTAAAGCATCTTTCCTATCACAACCTTCTTTCTGATCGTCAGTATGGGTTCAGTCTTTCCTATCACAACCTTCTTTCTGATCGTCAGTATGGGTTCAGTCAGGGACGTTCCACTGGCGATCTTCTCACCTACCTTTCGGACTCCTCGTCATCCTCCTTTCGGGACTTTGGCGAAAGCTTTGCCATTGCACTAGACATCTCAAAGGCTTTCGACCGAGTCTGGCATAAATCTTTAATTTCTAAACTGCCCTCCTACAGTTTCTATCCTTCTATCTGTGCCTTCATCTCTAGCTTCCTTTCTGGTCGTTCTATAGCTGCTGTTGTAGATGGCCATCGCTCTTCTCCTAGATCTATCAACAGTGGTGTTCCTCTGGGTTCTGTCCTATCACTAACTCTCTTCCTTTTATTCATCAATGACCTTCTAAGCTGTACCTTTAACCCTATCCACTTGCAAGCTGATGAATCCACCCTTCACCTTTCCTTTCGGATCCCGCAACGTCCGTCTCAGCAGTTACTTCAGCAAACGAGGGATGAGGCTATGGCACACCTAATGTCTGACTTGGCTCGTATCTTTGACTGGGGTAAAAATAATCTTGTTTTTAATGCATCAAAGACTCAATTCTTACACATATCAACCTGCCAAAATCTTCCACAGGAGTACCCACTGATGTTTAATAATGCACAGCTCACTCCTGCATCATCCTTAAACATGATTGGGGTTTCATTCACTAGAGATTTATCTTGGAAGGAACATATTACATCTTTTGTGAAATCTGCTTCCAAGAGATTAGGTGTGCTAAGCCAACTCCGAACCTTCTTTACCCCTGCACAGTTGTTGACTTTGTACACGGGTTTTATTCGTCCCTGTTTAGAGTACAACTCTCATGTGTGGGGAGGCTCCCCACATGCAGCCCTTCTCAACAGGGTGGAGTCAAAGGTTTTCATCTCATTAACTCTCCTCCTCTTACTAGCTCCCTTCAACCTCTGTCTCTTCACCGCACTGTTGCAACTTTATCTCTTTTCTATCGCTACTTCAATAGCTACTGTTCCTCTGACCTGTCTGCTTGCATCCCTACACCTCTACGACGGGTACGAAGCACCTGTCTAGCAACAACCTCTCATCCCTTTTGTGTCCAACTCTCTAATGGAAGAGTTAACCGTTATTCCCAGTCCTTCATTTATGCAACTGGTCAACTCTGGAACTGTCTTCCTCTGTCTGTATTTCCTAATTCCTATGATCTCCAGTCCTTCAAATGCAGTGTGTCCAAGGATCTCGAAATGAACAAAGGATCTTGAATTAGGCTCTCTTTTTGTATTGTTTTTGTTTGTTCTTGGAGGGAACAGTTTGCGGGCCCGCCGCCTTTGGTTCCTTCTTCCTTGCATTGAAAAAAAAAAAAAAAAAGACTCAGCACAATTCCGGGCAGAAATATAAAAAATATGTGATTCAGGGGTGGGTTGGCTCCAGTACCTTTTACAGGCCCTCTCCTTGTTGCGGACAGCATTAGAACAAGTGTGATTAAATCATGGCTTTCTTGCATTAGTCAGAGGATATGAGAAAGGAATGTATGCTTCCATGCCCGAGAGAATAACCTCGATAATGCGCAAGGCACACTCAGATGGCTCCTGGGCATGGAAGTTATAATCATTCCAAGGAAAATCAAAGAAGTACTGCCTGAGGGCCTCCCAATCTGCAGCTCCAAAGTGCCACAGGCGGCGTTTCTTTGGAGGGTCCACAGGCTGTACCAGAGAGATAGGACAGGTTAAGGTAATCAGGTTATGATCGGAGGAGCCCAACGGAGAGAAAAGATTAACAGTGTAAGCAGAAGGATTAGTTGTTAGGAAAAGGTCAAGTATGTTGGAACTCTCTCCAAGGCAGTCAGGGATATGGGTAGGGTGCTGTACAAGCTGCTCTAGGTCATTAAGGATAGAAAAGATGTAGGCTTGTTCACCAGGTGGATCAGTGAAAGGAGAGGTGTTCCTTCCCGAATGTGGTTTGCTGTAGCGTGATATATCTCTGACGCGGCACGGGTTTACAGAAGGAAATAAACATTTTAACGTGGGCACTGTTAGTTTAACGCAGTAATTAGAATCGGGCAGGCTGTGACGCAGCGTGAGTCGTGTAGCCTCACAATACTTGACGTCACTGCCTGCCAATCACGCTTCGCCTTTCTCGCTCTCCCAGCCACCCAACCAATCAGGACCCCCTTACCTCTCTCCCGCCTTCTGCATTCCCCTCTCGGCCCACTCTCACCCACACCATCTTCCTCAGCTTGCCTTGTGTTCTCCCCCTCTACCTCATTTCCAGTGACGTGTGTCTGCTCTTCTCGTCACAAAAGGTACAATATATAAAAAAATTCCTTTGACCTAATGTATTTTTTAGGAAGGAACACCTGTACAGGTATACCTCAGTTTAATGATACAATTGGTTAAGTAGAAAACCCATCGTTAGACAGGGTATTGTATCTTGGGGTAGATTCAACATGTGAAGTACAGGGATGCATTTTTCAGCCTTGGGTTTTCCCCACAACAAGGTCCTAAATCCACCCAGATGAGTCCAAAAACAAGTTTCCAGCTCACCTAAACCCCCAAATAGCTTTAAAACAAGCTAAACTAAGCCTAAATGGAGTTTATAACTCATCAAAACCCAAAATAAAATGTGAAAATCATCAAAAATGTCTGGAAAATATCAAACTTACTAAACTGTTCCCCAAAATGACAGTGTTCACCCCACCTATGACTAAAACACATTAATCTAAGCGTGAAACCAGTTTATAAATCAATCAGTAAGGGATGCCTTTTATAGTGAGATGAGGAGAGTGGTGGCTGAACAGGAATCCGAAGATAGAGACGTTAATGAACAGTATGGAGCCCTTAAGAACAACCTCTTGAGAGTTACCGATGCAATATGCCGTTGGACAAGAGGCCCACCAAGACATAAAGTAACTTGGTGGTGGGATGAGAGTGTAGAAGCCGCAGTTAAGGAGAAGAAAAGGCTTTTCCGGGAATGGAAGAAGGGTGGTAACAGGGAGGAGTACTTGGCTGCCAAGCGCAGGGCTAGAAGAGAGGTATACAGGGCGAAGTCTGAGTCACAGAGACTTTTACTTGATAATCTAAATCATGAAGGAAGGAAAAATATGGTTTTTAGGGTGGCAAATCAGATGAAGAGAGATAATCGGGACATTGTAGGCGAGCAGTGTGTGAAGAATGATGAGGGAAGGGTACTGGTAAACAGTGAGGATATTAAAGATGCATGGAGAGAGCATTATAGTCGGTTGTTGAATGAGGAGTTTGATTGGGATAGGGAAGGTTTGGAGCCAGGTGATCCAGTGTTTGGGCCTTGGCCTTTGATTGACGCTGCTACTGTGAGTGAGGCAATAGGCAGGATGGGGGTGGGGAAGGCAGCAGGTGTGTCTGGGTTGACTGCCGAAATGTTGAAGGCCTCAGGAGATATTGGGGTGAGGTTAGTCACTGACCTGATAAATAGGATTATATATGAGTGTGTTGTCCCAGATGATTGGCTGAAAAGTGTAATTGTAAATGTGTACAAAGGGAAGGGTGATGCCCTGGAAAGGGGAAATTACAGAGGTATAAAGCTCTTAGATCAGATAATGAAAGTAATGGAGAGAGTTCTAGAAGGTATGATTAGAGAAAGAGTGAATATCAATGAGATGCAGTTTGGGTTTATGCCAGGCAGGGGGACCACTGATGCCATATTCATTGTTCGACAGCTTCAGGAAAAATATATTGGCAAGAAAAGGGAATTGTATTTTGTTTTTGTTGATTTGGAAAAGGCCTTTGACAGAGTCCCTACAGAGGTGGTGAAGTGGGCAATGAGAAAGCTAGGGTTGGAAGAGTGGCTGGTTAGGGTGGTTATGGCCATGTACGTGGGTGCTCACACTCAGGTAAGGGTGAATGGAGCTTTGAGTGATGAGTTTCCCGTGAATGTTGGTGTGCATCAGGGGTCAGTTTTGAGTCCCTTGTTGTTTATCATGGTGCTTGAAGCCCTCTCACGTGACTTCAGAGATGGACTCCCATGGGAGATGTTGTATGCTGATGATTTGGTGCTGATTGCTGAGAATGAAGGGGAGGCTGAGGAAAGATTTAAGAAGTGGAGAGATGGTATGGGGCACAAGGGCTTAAGGGTAAATGCAGATAAAACAAAAGTGATGATATCTAGGGTTGGTGGCGGTACAATCAGAGGAGAGGGAGAGTGGCCATGTGCAGTTTGCCACATGGGTGTGGGAAGTAATTCCATCTTGTGCAGTGTCTGTGATAAGTGGGTGCACAAGAGATGTAGTGGTATTAGAGGTAGACTGCGAGATAATGCTGATTTCATGTGTGCGGTGTGTCGGGGAGAGCAGGAGGAGATTGTTAGGCGTGAGAGGGTTGAACTTGCAGGTGAGTCTCTTGAGTGTGTGGAGGAGTTTTGTTATTTGGGAGACATGTTA
>JAGKTI010041435.1:0-10248 GCA_018397915.1 Birgus latro
ATTTATGCCAGACTCGATCGAAAGCCTTTGAGATGTCAAGTGCAATGACAAAGCTTTCGCCATAGTCCCGAAAGGAGTTAGTATTACTGGAGTAATAATTTAATGATATTATTTCCAAACTTTGATATCTTTTAAAAAGGCATTAAAAACGTCCAACAAATTACCGCCCAATAAGCCTAACGTCAGAACTGTGCAAATTTTTTGATGAAAAAAAGTTAGAAAAAAAAACACCTTGTCCCTTAATAAGCATTATCTTATAAGTTAATCAGCACGGATGTCATAGTAACAAATCGGTGTTATAAAGCTAGATTTCCAGAATACATGTGATAAGACTCCCCATCTAAGATTACTAGAAAAAACAAAAGCCCACGGCCTCTCTAACATTACTGTACTGTACGCTCACGGATTGCAGATTGTTAAGATATCATGCAGTGTTTAGTAATAAATGGCCAATCATCAAACTGGCTAGAAGAATCAAGTGGAGCTCATCAAGGGTCAGTTTTAGGGCCAGTTCTTTTCACTGTTTATATCAACTGTCCAGAAAATGGACTCGTTTCTAAGATATCAAAATTTGCAGATGACATGAAGATTGGAGGCAAAAGGATTACGAAAGCAGGCTCTGAATCAATGCAAAAACCACCCGGATAAGTTAATGACTTCGAGTGAAAATTGGAAGATCAGATTTAATGTATAAATATAGGGTAATCCACTTTGGCGACAAAATAAATAAATATGAATAGCGCATGTTCAATACCCCACTGACGAAAGTAAATGACGGGAGGGATTTAGGAGTTATTGCCAGTAACGACCTAAAAAAAAATCAAAACAGTGTATATAGTACCAAGTAACAAGGGGAAGAAAATATCTCACTTCATCACAAGTAACTCTGATCGCCTATAAGTTTTATGCGTCATTAGATAGGCCGCACCTAGAATATCGTGTGCAGCAGTGGTCCCCGAATCTTATTACGGACAAAGACAGGCTCGAGAAAGTGCAGTGGAGCTACAAAAAATGATGTCATCATTGCAAAATTTATCCTATGAAAATTGGACTAAAGCAAGGATGTCAAACTCATGGCCCTCGGGCCAAATGTGGCCCTCGGGATGGTCATAAATGGCCCGCGAGGTGACGGTAAGATATATCAGTCCGTTAAACTTTATGAATGAAATTATAATATTTTTGAGAAAATTCATAAAATAACCTTTTATTCATAATGGTAATAATTTAGTTTAAATTAAAGTTGTTAGTAATATCGTTCTTAAAAAGGGATTTTTTTTTGTAAATAAATATCACGAATCCGTTAAGAACCGAAGACGCGCCATTGCTGGTATCTGAAGGCATGAGCCGCCAGGCCCAAACGTTTTGTCATGAAAAACAGGAGATGCGGTGTACGCCAGCACTACACTGATTACACCTCGCCGCTTTTTTTTTCTTTTGTGTCTTTTTTTTAGCGAAATCGTGATTTATTCTTCGCTTTTTAATAACTCAGTTAATCAGAATGGCTAAATATATGCAGAATTGAGGTGTACGTACCTTTTAAATAAAGTAGGGAAACGTCAAAACCTGTAACCACCACCCTGTGTCAGGCTGCGTTCCTGAGGCTATGCCTATGTTGAGTGGGCTGTTTTATTCAGTTATTTACTATTAATTTGTTTTCGTGCATTGTAAAAAAAAATGTAAATCATCTCTCTCTCTCTCTCTCTCTCTCTCTCTCTCTCTCTCTCTCTCTCTGCTTGATTGACTGTCTTTACGTCCTCGAGACCAAATTGGCCATCGAAAGTTTTTGAGTTTGACACCCCTGGACTAAAGAAACTTAATTTTTTTCCCCCTAAAAACGGTACGACTCTAGGAGATATAATACAAGGAATTAAAATTCTTAAATCTGATGATGTTAGAAATACAGAATGATACTGTGACTATAAATAATGGAATGAAACTCAAAAATAAGAGATACAACACTAACATAGGGAAAAATTGCTTTAATATTCGCGTAGGCTACCACGAACAGTGTGGTACGTTTAAAATTCGGCGAGATAAACATTTTGAGACTAAGGCTATAACTAACTAACTGTTGTTGATTTCCAGGTTGACGTGTACGCTAACGGCTGTAAGACGCTTGCTTAATATCGGGAATATTCTGAGACTGTGTTTGCTTTTCTTTTACAGATCTGTAGAACAAAGATTACATAATGCATAGTTGTTCCTCTTCTGCCTTTCTCATAAAAATGCCAGTACTTGTTATTTCTAACAAGCATGTTTTTTTTTCCCTGCCGCTCTAACCGAATGGCGTAATCGGTGGGGGAAAGCCTTCCTCGTTTCTATCCCTCTTTCTTACACGTTGGCTGAATCTTAGGAGAATTAGATTTTTTCCCCAACAGATAACCTCGAACAGCGCTCCTGTTATTCTGTTTCCCATGTAATCCTATACTCTCTCTCTCTCTCTCTCTCTCTCTCTCTCTCTCTCTCTCTCTCTCTCTCTCTCGATATCTGAGACTAAGGTGACCAGATTTATTAGAGCTAAAAGCGAGGCGTTGTCAGAGAGAGAGAGAGAGAGATAGACAGATAGATATTCAGTGACTTATGCGAGTGACAGCGACTGCAGCTGCGCAACACTTCACCTTGAGGCTGCTAATCAAACACCAACTACTTCGACGAACTCCATTATACAGTACGGTACGGTGAATGGGCCTATCAAAGTTACCAGTTAGTATTACAGATTTTATATTAACAATTCGGTATTTCATTTTATGCATAATTTTATTAATTCATCATAATTCCATAAAAGGTTATTCTAAATCAAATGTAAGAGTAATTTTCTAAAAGCAGGATATTTTTGATATTTTGCTCAAAAAGCGGAACATTTTATTCATGTTTTAAAAAGTGGGACAGATGTCAAAAAAGCGGGACTGTCCAGCCTAAAAGCGGGACTCTGGTCACCTTATCTGAGACAGTTGACGGCACAGTAGGTTTTCTGCATGGCGGGAGCTTCATGCCATGACCATGCGCCAAACTATTTGTATATAGTCAGAAATATTTAATCAGGTTAAGACAGCAGCTGCACCCATATCCCGCTATTCGAACGTCTGATACATGAGCATATTTTTTGCTTATTCGATCACTACGTCCCTGTCCCCCATATTCTACATACGACTGATCGTTATCTATTGTTTTCCATTACCATATCATATAGCAAAGTTTGAGTTTACTACTAGCAGCAAGAGAGAGGATTATGGAGAAACGCAAAATGTGCCCCATGCCAACAAGACACTGTGAAACTTAAGCACAGAGTAGAGCCTTGTATGTCACATACCTTGAAGTGGCTGCCACGATTCGCATTTCAAATACTATTACTCACACGGAAGATTTTAATTTTCCCCTTATATTAAGATATTCTCATTTCAAGACTGTCCTTCAGTGAAAAACGTTAAAGGTTTTAGACATCATCCCTTACATCTCTAACGTGACTTTGTCCAAATTTGGGACCAAGTAGGGCAAAGTACGAGTACCTAATCAGTCGAAACATGCAAAGCAAGAATGGCCAGTTACTTAATAATGAGGGAACAATATATTCCATCGACTCCGATATGGACAAATGCTTTTCATTTCATCTTGTTTAGAACACTGTAAGTAGAGTCCCCTTATACATATGAGTTGTACTCAACATAGGAGTATATAATATCCCTGCACAAATTCAACACCTGTGCAGGGGTAAAGAGAGACCAGAGTCAGCTTAGCATACCTAATCTCTTTGAAGCGGATTCTACTAGGAAGGAAATGAGATACTTCAGAAATAGGGCCCGTAAAAAGGACCCCCAGATACAGAGAAATTACAATGTACCGAGTTGTGCAGCGGTGAATATTTAGGGATATTCCAGTAGAAAATTTTAGCATATCGAGTGATTTAGGAATTCATTTTTGTATACGTTAAAAACAACAAGGTATACAGCCTCAGTTGGAATTACTTTGGCCCCTACGGTGTTGGAGGCTGTGAGAGGCGGGTGGAAATGTGAAAGGTAGAATTATCACCATATGAATGGATATTGCTATCTGTGCAACTCATATCATCGAGCAACATAATAAAAGATGTTTGGTGATAGGGCAGAACCTTGAGGAACGCCGCAACTTGGAGTTTTGCATGAAAAGTCGTGTCTACAACAGCAACTATTGATGAAGGCACAGACAAAATAAGAACCATAAGAGGCCAATTTGAAAACACAAAATTTGTGCCAGACTTAGTCGAAAGCTTTTGAGGTGCAAAGTGCAATAGCAAAGTTTTAACCGAAGTCACAAAAGTTCGGTGGAAAATAAAAAATAAAAAAGGAAAGAGAGAAGATTGCCAATGATTTATCCCTAGTAGAACTCATAATGACCATCAGAAATACTATCACGCGAGGTAAACATGTGTTTCAAATTATTCCTGATGAGGACACGTTTCAAGACAGAAGCATTACAAGAAAGTAATGCTTTCACTGCTGATGGCGTCAGTCGAGGCCATAAGCTCAGCTGACTTCAAATTGCTAGTGACATTAATTGACTAGGAACGACCAGAAAGTGCATGCGGATTTCTATATCCCCCCCCCCTATTTTGCATTTCATATTGGTCTTTAGTATACCGTACACCCTGACTCATACCATCCCACTACACAACGACATGGAACTGTGGCATGATTTTTTTCTGGATTCACTATGTGTTGATACGAGTATATGCGAAAATATCGCACCTTCTGTTAATATATATATAAAGTTTTCCTCTACGGAATTTTCTTCTACATTAATTTTCTTTCTACACTGATTGCCAAACAGTTGGTACTGAGAGGAATATTATTGGCATCCTAAGGGTTGACTATTTCCATAACATTAGTAAAATTCTGAAATAAAAGAAAAACATAGACTGTAAAGAAAACTTCCACCGAAATATTACCATTCTTTCATACTGCTCCTCAAGCATGCATAATTTTGAGCACGTTTAAGCAAATTTAAATAGCTGCTGTCATGTTTTCTGACTATACAAGACTCCCCCATATGTGTCAAGTGACGATAACAACAACAAAATTGTAATAATCCATATATATGGCTATCTATTCTCAATTTCAACAGCCTTTGACACGATCCCACGGTACCAGACAAAACATATCAAATTATAAAAAACTGAAAAATCAATGTGACTTTCTCGGGGCAAGAGAGTTATGTACCCTGGGAAAAGACACAACAATGACCGAGTTGAAGCAAATGGCTATAGTTAGAGAGCTGGGAGTGGTATCCCTTTCTCGGCAGAGGCTGAATGAAAACGTATTTTCAGCAGGAAGGGAAACGGAACAATTTGACAGACAAGGGCAAGAATTTCAGCACAGGAAAGTTCTTGAGAACAACAGGTAGAACCTCAGCAGGTTCACACAACTTTATAGTACTGATAGCAATGAGGACAGAAAGTAGATCCTTGGAATATGTTTTTCTGACAGGTGTGACGAAGTCAAACAAGGGGGAGGGAGAATTGGAGGGATAGCATCGGCATCACCCAACGTGGAATGCTAGGAGGATGTTCTGGCAAAGATTTCATCCTTGTCAGTAGGACAAATACTTAAAGGTCCATCAGATCGGGAAAGAAGAGGGAAAGACGACGCAGTAGGCCTAAATTTATTCTAGAGGTTTTGGGCAGTGTCCCAGAGGGAGTGGGAAGAATCGTAACCAGAGACTTATTGGCACTTGGATTTAATTATTCTGGAAGGATTAAAAACAGAGCTGAAATATTTCTGGCAAGAAATTCATATCTCACGAGATTAAGGGATACATTGATCCCGATGCCTCTTGAAAGCCACCCCCTTATTAAGAACTGCGTTAGAAAACCATAGTTAAAGCAAAAGTCATCTTTAAAAACCGTTAAAACGGAGGGGAAAGAAGCAGGATTCTCTGGTCTATGGAATAACTTTTTAATGCACAGAATACACTTTGGGGGCTCTTAACCAAGGAAGCACTAACCCATCCATGGACTAACAAGGAAATATTTCATCAAGGCTGCCCAGTTAGTAGCAATAAAAAGCTACTGACATCACTGATTCTTAGGGGGTTTCACAGGCCTTGGGATGATAGTACAGATTGCTGAAATGGGAATCTGACTGCAGAAGCACCATGGAGATAAAGACTGACTATAATCAGAAGAACTAGTTGTATGAGAAAGGTACAATATGTTCAGAGTCTCTCTCTCACACAATCAGTAAAACAGCTGCAACAAGTCATTAAGAAAAGATGCTGATTCCTTCACTAGAATGGTTCAGTGACTGAAGAAAAGAGCCAAAGGTAGTGGTGAATACTGGGATAGTCTGAAATGGGAATTATGAAAAATGAGAAGTGAAAACAGTGCATTCCACTTTAGGTGTAAAATAGCCAAAGAATTTTGTATAGTCAGCAACATTTGCTCTTAAGATAAAATGGCTATAAAATTTAGTAAGAGAGTAACAGAATGGCCAAATCAATAATTTCAAGAATTCAGAAGACTCAAGTTCATGAACACTAGAGCAAGATTGGTTTCTGCGTACGTACAAGTACTCACAACAACCACCTTGGCTTTGAAATGAGGTTATAAATTAGGGAGGATTTACTGGCCTCCTGTAGAACCCTATGACGGTTGTTTTGCCGTAAGGAGAGGAAGGCGAGGTTTAGAGGAAGGAGGTGGTGTTCAGGAGTGAGGAATAGGGGCGAATGTTGCAAAACTGAACACTTAGACTGCCACGGAAGGTTAAGGACATCTCAGGCGTCACCTGGAAAGGACCTGATGTTTGGTACTGATGCTCCCCATCCCCCTTGCAGGGTACTCCGAGGCTAATACTGTTGCGTCACCACTTTATATTATTTTATACAGTGTGATTAGTAATGGCTATGTAGTGTACTGAAAAGTTAAAAGAAGATACAATAATTTATACAGATATTTTTCAGATATTTCTTAAATTTTTTATTTTCTCCTAGACTGATGAAATTTGAAAAAAGAAAAAGAATGTATCCGTAAATATACAGTATTTAACAAACTTGTAGGTCATTGCAGAGTACATGCTGTAATTTTTGGTGGTAGTAATGTTAGCTCCGAAGAATAAGGGCATTTTTCAGAAAGGGGTTATAATTATAACACTTACCCGTAAAAACGGAGTATTCACATTGTATTCCCAAAGAATTACCCCGGCGCCAGAGTCAAGTACATCTCTGAGGTCTTCATAGGGATTAATGATGTGTCTGACTGCCAGGAGGGACATAAGGTTGCCAGTGTAGCTCTGCGTCAGCACCAGTATCATCAGCATCCACACCCCCAGCGCCACTCGTTCCCACCACCACCAGCCTGTAGTGCTCCGTATGTCTGTTTGGACACAAAACATTTTCATTTACATGAAGAGATGAGAGGAGTTGTGTTAACATCTTACTACTGTGCAAAATACCTATAGAGATCTACCTGAACTTATCAGTGATTATCTAGAATAGAAATATCACTATGACTAGATTATCTGAGTAACCCAGACGTGCAAAAGGATTATTATTAGCCTTATTTGTAAAATTAAAGAAATATCTTTTTTAGTTTAGTGAAGAAATGAAAAAGGCCATGAGTTCGCGATGAGCATTGCTTCAGTTAAACATTTGGTTATGCTTTGCTTGTACTGTATTAAATAATATTCGAATAAAACTAGGGTAATTCAAAGTTCCCTGACTACACATTTAACCTGGGATCTTGTGTCCAACAAACTCTTCCATCAAAAATTTTTCTGTATAGAGTTATCATGGTTACCTTCCTGGAGAAGAACCCGAACACAATTAAAGATATTCGTGTCCCTCCTTGCTGTGTGTTGTGTAATAGTGGGAAGGCAGGATGGCAGGAGCAGCATGATAGTGATCACTACAAATAGCGCCATCATCAAGGAAGCCCACACCAGTGACGACAGAGGCAGCATGAAGCCCCACGGGTCAACCTCAGGACGACCACGGGCAGCTAAAATTTTGTATTCAATATACGACAAATATCGTGAGAAATCCATCCACTTATATCTTGACCAGTCAAATGCATGTGGACCCAGGGCCAAGTGTACTTCCTGAAATCGGAAATACATTTGCGTGAGACTATATTATCCCGGTTATCTATTGTTAAATATGAGAATGGAATGAAAGTCATGCATATTGCACGACCTTTCATTCTAGCATTACATTCATTGCTAAGGTTTTATCACTCTAGTCTCGAGGTAAGTCTTTCTCTATGTCACCCCCCTCCCTGTCTATCTTGCAAGTGGAGGTGAGGTAGAGACGCTGGGGTTAAGGGGTTTTATTGTGACAGTTATATTGTTAACTGCCAACCCCTCCACTTTTGTGAGGGACAGAGTGAGGTGACATGACCCACTGATCGTCCGAGTGACATCTGAATCTCTTACTGACTGCCAGTTTCCTACATTACTGCCTATCTCCTACTCTCCCCAGTCTCCTACTCACTCCTACACCTGATTTCTGGTGTTACGACATGGTGGAGCTAAAGGTGTGTCTGATTGTGCAATGGAAATTTTTGAATACAAAATGGCTGCTAGCCTCGCCAAGTCGTAAGCTAAAAAGGGGGAAAATAATAATCAACTGTAAAACACGTATTAATGACAAAAAGGGGGAATGAAATAAACAAGTAAAAAATACTTAATTTACTTAACACTAACTTAAAGCTACAAGAATAAACTCAAAACAGGTTCATACAGGATTGTCAAACCAGGACTTGCCAAAAATATACCCTAAAGTTCCAAACATCAATAAAGATAAAACCAGGATACAAACTAGCCCCTGGGTTGTAAAACCTCTAGAGGTTACAATAAAGACCTGGCATGAAAAGAATGAGAACCTAGCATAAAAGTAAAGAGACTTGACACTGATATAACTAAGTTAACAATTCTTAGAATGACAATATTGGTTAGAGCAACGTAATAATTATATCATGGGCTGACACTTAATAAACATTAACTCACGTGTGGCAGATATATTACAGTTTACAAAAATGTCCCCACAACCGAGCAATCCAACACACCGGTCCAACTCAAGCCGCTAACTAACTCGTGACAGTCCCAGCCCGGCCTATGCAAACTCAAGGAAGCAAGAAGGGCAGAACAGAAACAACGGTCGAAACCACAAGCAGATACGAGGCTGTGGTTCGAAACACCTCTAGAAACATTGACACAGAGCTGGGCCAGACTGTTTCCTACTATATGATATTTATAAACTCTATTCACAAAACTCTTAGCATGGTACTAATTAATGAATATTAAAGGTTCTGAGTATTATATATGAATATAAGCAATGTATATCGGCCACACGTAACACGCCCACACCCAAAAAAGAATTTTCCTGCGGGAAAATTCGCTCTCAAGAGCGCGACAGGCAATCGGCAATCACGTTATCAACTCCCTTGATGTGCTTTATGTTCAGATTATACTCTTGCAGAAAGAGGCTCCAGCGGGTTAGCCTTTGATTTCTACCTTCTAACTGATTTAAAAACTTAAAGGTGTGATGATCGGTGTAAACAGTGACTGTCGGCCCAAAAGCAGGTATATAAACAGAAAAATTCTGCAGGGCTAGGATCAAGGCAAGTAGTTCCTTTTCACCAACTGAATAACTGCGTTGAGCCTTAGAGAACTTTTTACTGAAGTAGCAAACAGGATGTTCTACGCCCAGATCGTCGTCCTGTAGAAGTACAGCTCCGGCTCATACATTGCTGGCATCAATGGCCAGTTTGAAAGGCCTTGAAAAATTTGGAGCAAGTATCACAGGGTAACAACACAATATTCCCTTCACAGACTTAAAAGCACTTTGACAATCTTCAGTCCAGCAGAATTTCTTCTTTCTTTAACAAATCCGTCAGTGGGGCCACATCTGCTGCCATGCACGGCCAGTAGAATTCTGCATGCAGCCTGTCCAGGGTCTTTCTCACACCCATGTGTCCTGAAAATGGAGTACAGTGAGCCAGCTCCAAGAACTCCTTTCTACAAGCAGTGGGCACAACAATCTGGTGACAATCCCACGCTCCATCATCAACATTAACATAAGGGGGACGCCAGCGCCTCCACAATACTCTGTCCTTCACATAAAAGCAACGACCCTTTTCGATGTCGCAGTCCTCCACTGCAGCTAACTTCAACTTCTGGATCTCTGGGTCATGAATTTGCAACTCCTTCAATCCCTCAACACTCACCTCCTCGACTGGAACAGGAGACGTATCATCTGGCAAGTTCATGAACGTATCTTCCA
>JAGKTI010041436.1:0-10248 GCA_018397915.1 Birgus latro
GACTGAACAACCATGGAGACATGACACATCCTTGATTCAATCCAACCTTCAAATGGAAAGATTCACTCAGTTTGCCATCCACACGCACTCTAGCCTTAGCACCCTCATACATACTCTTCACTGCCTTCAACAACTTCCCATTCACTCCATATATTCTTAATACCTTCCACAAACCTTGTCTATCCACCCTGTCATATGCTTTCTCCAGATCCATGAAGGCTGCATACAACTTCTTTCCCTTCTCTAGAAACTTTTCCACTAAGGATCTAAGAATGAATATCTGGTCTACACAACCTCTTCCCTTCCTAAAACCTCCTTGTTCTTCTCCAACTAATTCCTCAGTAATTTCCCTAACTCTGTCAATAAGTATTCTACCATATACTTTTCCTATTACACTGAGAAGGCAAATGCCGCTATGATTACCACACACTGCTTTTTCCCCTTTTCCTTTGTACAGAGGAATAATTATACCTGACTTCCAATCCTCTGGGACTCTGCCCTCCTCCCAAGCCAATCTGCACACCTTCCACATCTATTCTTTTATTATCTCTCCCCCATGCTTCAGCATTTCACCACACACTCCATCAATTCCTGGGGCTTTCCCCATTTTAACTTTCTTCATTGCTTCCACCACTTCCATCCTTGTGATTTCTTCCTCTCTTCTCATAACCCTCCTTCTCCCTGCCATTCCCCAGCCACTTATACTTGCATTACTTTCATTCTCTATGTTTAACAGTTCATTAAATTGTTCTCTCCATCTGTTTACTTTTTCTCCCTTCTCCACTAGTAATCTACCATTTTTATCTTTCACACCCCCACTGACTTCGTTGGCACCCTGTCTAGCTCTCTTTACCTCCTTCCAGAACATTTTCTTACATTCCCTCCACTTTGCACTCAAATTCCTTCCAAATTCCTCATCCACTCTCTTCTTACTCTCTCTTACTAATCTTTTTACCTCTCTCCTCCTCACTACATATAACTCTCTTGTCCGTCTCTCAGCTTCTTCGATGCCCCTGTTCCTCATCCACTCATTATATGCTTTCTTCTTTTGTGCCACAGCCTCTCTCACCTCTTCAGTCCACCATGCTGTTCCCTGAACCCCCTTTCGTCTTCTCTTCACCCCACACACCACCTCACATGCTACACAGATTTCTTCTGTGAATACCTTGCACACACCTTCCACGTCCCCCATCTGCTCCAATCTATATTTACCCAAATGCTCCTCCACTTCCCTTTTATATTCAGCCTTTATTCCATCCTCTTGTAACTTTTCTACCCTCCTTGTAAGAAGTACTTCCTCCTGTCCTTCCCTTCTTCTCTTCCTCCATCTTGTTTGGATTCTGATTCTGGCCACCACCAAGTGGTGGTCAGAAAGTCCACTCCCCCAACCTCTATATACTCTTGCATCCATTACACATCTTCTCATCCATTCATCCACACACACAGTCAATCATTGCCTTCCGTTCATTCAATCCACCATCCTCTCTTCTCTCCACTTGCCATGTATACCTATGGATCATTTTGTGCCTGAAGAGGGTATTAGCTACCACCAACCCCCTCCCAGCACAAATGTCCACTAAAGCACTGCCATTCTCATCCATCTCTGCAGGCACACCCCACTCACCAACTACTCCATCCACCTTCTCATTCCCTACTTTTCCATTCATATCTCCAATCAGAAACACTCTCTTATTCCATTAGTGTATACTATCTATCTATCTATCTATTGCCAGATGCCACAATCCCGTAAGGGGTGGCCATTTGACTTTGAGTTATTTGTTTTACAGGGAGGGGCACTAACCCTCCACCAACCCACTTGTTGACACGTAGGGAGCACGTATGGTTTGGTTATATGGTTACCACCCAGCGTTGTAAATGGTTTCTTGGCTTACAGGAAACCATTTGGCTTGTCACTCAATGTAAAGCCACCTATAAAAGAAAGAAAAGCAATAAGAAGTGACAGGAAAGATAGGAAAAATAGGAAGAGAGGAGGGCAGGCACAGAAAAAGAATGATAAAGGCTAAGGAAGAAGTAGGCAGCACTACAACAAGTGATTAGTGTATACAATATTGTAAATTCACGTTAAATCAAAATTCTCATGAAAATCCCACAAATTGCTTGCCTGAAATGTCCTCCCACAAGAGCTCCCACAAACGCTAATTACTCCCACAAAAATGTGGGAATTTCCCACGAAGTGGCACAAATGGCCTAGCAGCGCACCCAAGTAGGCTACTTTACACGAGAATTGATCACGTAAAGGAGTCGGAGTCAGAGATATTTTTACCGACTTCGACTCCGACTCCAGCCAAAAATATCCAACTCCTCGACTCCTGACTCCGACTCAGACTCCACACCCCTGGTTCCTGAAAGGAGCAGTGTCACACATTTTTTGGCATATATAGCTAACTTTCACCTCTCATTCCCACCACAAAGCTGAGCTCAAAAGCATGATCCCAGAAACAAACAGTGCTACAAATGAAATTCATGCACTTCCTGACCCATCTGTCCTTGCATTAACACATAAGGATAACTCTAACCTGTATTTAAAAGAAAAAAAAAAAAAAGAGGGAGAAAAAAAAAAGCCTCTTGATACTAAAATCAAATGCAAGGCTGACAGAAAGAGGGAAGAAAAAGAAGGTTGAAATAAACTACTGAAAGCAATGCATCATACACAAGTCATGGCATACTGGGCTAACTGGTAACTCATTAAGGCTCTGATAGTACTGTACTCAGTCCCACTCAGGTAGTTACCAGCTTCCTGCCAGCTGGGAAACTTCCAACTACAATTCCTCCATAACTATGGTGAGATGAACAAAAATATGTACTTCATGGGTTGGGTTGGCATGCCATTCCAAGATGCTGATGTACATCTGAGGGTATTTCAGTAGGGTCACTTAATTTGTCAAATGACTGAACAACCACAAATTTCATGACTATCCCCTGTCACAGTCCATGGGTTAACTGCATCATGGCATGCAGCAATACGTGATTTTTTAAAATTGTTAAATGTTGCATCTTGAATTTCATAATGGAACCAAACAACCACACACCATAATTATGATTTATGTAACTCACTCAGTATCATACTTAAGCTTCAGAGCCCAGTGTCACCTATAGGTGACAGGACTTTGTTTTCACACAGATTTTTAAATTTCATTACTTAGCCATTAAATTTCAGGTTTCAGCAGAGCTCAGTCATGTCTGTTTTCTTTGATATAGTCAGCTGGGTCCATTGTTTACATGTGGAACTTTGACAAGAAGATGAGGAGGGTGCAGTGAAGAGTTTTTACCAAATTCTCAAGTACCATATTTATAATGGCTGCCAAAAGAGTAAAAAGGCAAGTAATTGGATTCAGTGCCTTTGTTGAACAACCTAAACAGTTGCTAAATGGTGGCAAAACATCCATATAACCTTTTGAAAACTGTCCTCAGTGCTATTTTATCATCTACATAGCCTGTTGCCTATTTGTGACACTGGGCACTGGAGCTACTATTCTGATACTAGTGTCTAGCAATAACAGATGATGAGGAGGAATTTTACTGTTTATATTTTTGATGTTTTTTAATTCTCAATGGTTAGGGAAACTAATATATTTTTTAACCCGTCACATCCCAGCCAATTTTCCACAACTGACCCCCCCATATCCGGACCAATTTTGGAATAATTTTTTTTTGGGCTCAAACCTCCACTTTTAGTGAGAAACATCAAAAATTCACAGAGAAATCACCCTCCTGAGCTTATAAATGTTGCTACAGATGAGAGTACCCTCACCTTTTCATGATCTATAAGGGTATCTAGCTTCAAAGAAAACGAACTATGGAAAAGGTAAATAATTCAAGCCACTTTAAATTAGGTCTTTATTTATTTATTTGGTACGAATTTATATGTAGTACAAGAGTTTATTAGTTTTCAGACAATAATATAGGCGATATAAGCGTTGTTCACTCACTAAATACAGTGAACCCTTGTTAACTCGTGGTAATTGGGTTCCAACCCTCCACGAGTTGCATTTTTACGACTTAATGGGGTTTTTCCCCCCCACTCCCTCCAAAACACATTATACAATACAGTACTGTACATTGAGAAAAAATAAAAGTAAAATTAATAGAACCTCACCTTGTTTTGGTACTGCAGGGAAGTATTCATGCTTGGAGGAGGCCTTTGGCAGGGTGAAAAGGTGGACTGGGGGGCTATAGGTCACTTTTCTGAACAACACGGAACACTTTGAGCACTTAGACTACACACACTTAGATTATTATACAGTAGTGTACTATACACTGTAAATGAGCTGTTTTTTTTTTAATTTTCCATGATAGCCTCTACGAGTTACCCTGAATTACGAAATGCTGAAGTACGAATTAATGAGGGTTTACTGTACATCAACATATGGCACCTTCCTTTACGACATTACCACTGCATCACTTATGTTTGTTTCTTTCTCTAGATTGTTTCTTCATTTGTTCTCCACCTCAGGAATCACTTTCACCATGAATTTCGTCATTGGAGAGACCGTGGTGCGACATGTCTTTACTGGCCAGGTCACTGCTTAGAGGTGAGTTGCCGAGAAAATGACGTGTGGGGTGGAAAGGGGGGAGAAGGTGGAGCCTGGCAGTATCCCAACCTGATGGCGGGTAGAGGAAGGTCTCCCACATATGCCTACCAAAAATCACCCGTGAAACTTGAAAATTGTGCAAATGATGGATCTTGCAATTGCATAACGTATGGGTAGGTCAACATGTGTCGCTGTGACAAAATGTGGCAACATACCCAAATGTCAATGGGATGCCTCGGGTTAATGATATACAGTAATCCCTCTATTATTCGGATGTCCAATATTCGAACACCCTCACTATTTGGATATCATGGGCTGCCCAACCCCCAAAATGCCAAAAAATTAAAAAAAAAAAAAAAAAATCGAATTTTTTGGACCGCGTCAGGTTGAATTTCCCCCGCGCGCCGATCGGCTGTGTTTACATGCGTGGCGCCTGTCTGTCGGTCCCATTTCCCACTCAGCTTCTGCCTCGTGAACAGCTCTGACAATGGCGGCCGAAGTGATTGCTTTTGTGGTGATACCCTACCTCCTACAGTGCTTGATGCTGCTCTTCACTTTCTTCATCATGTGTGTGATGATGGCCCCACCACCTGAGAAGAGGAAGAAAGTGGTTCAGACTCTGGAGAAGAAGAGGGAAGGGTATTGGAAAAGATGGACGCCGGGTGGCCGACATCACGGATTCGTCGTGAATTCAATCTCCCTCGCTCCACCTTGTTTGATATCAAGAAGTCCCGAGACAAACTACAGCAGTACATGGCTGATTTCGCTTCGAAGACCAAACGAAACATGGAGAGGAAGGTGAAGTTTAGTCCTAAGTATGCAGACATCGACCGATCCACGCTGATTTGGTATCAACAACAACGTGCCGCAGGTGTGTTGGTACGTAGAACGGAGCTGAAAGCTGCTTCTGAGTTCACAAGGCTCCAGGACTCGTCACTAGACCACACGGGAATTTACTGTCATGTACAGTGCAGTGAAGTGATGTGATCCCAGTTATGCAAAAAAAACGTTGTGGAAAGTGTTGGTGAGAAGTGCTGGTGATTGTAAATTGTGAAGGTTGTGTGGTGCAATTTATTTGTGTCAAAGTCTGAGATGATAGAGCGAGTTATACATCAGGACGGCGGCTTCTTTTTCTTAAGTACCCTAACTTCATCAAAATTCCTTGTTTTGTTCTTTCCATATCATTAATCTCATGCATAAACTGTGTGCAAGATGATTTCCATAATGATTTTTGTGTCTAATCTGTTTTCATCATGATGTAAATGTGTTAAAAAATTACCCTAAAGGTTAAGCATAATTTCCTGCTTTCAATTTAATTTTTTCATGAATGGTTTTTAAGTGCACCGGCTATGAAAATGGTGAAAGGCAGTGAATTTCATGTCCGGTCCTAACCTAACCTAACCCAACCTAACCTAACCTAACCTAACCTATCCTAACCTAACCTATGATTACCATAAAGATTTTCATGCCTAACCTGTTTTCATCCTGCTGTTAATGTGTTAAAAAATTACCCTAAATGTTAATCATAATTTCCTGCTTGCAATTTAATTTTTTCATGCATGGTTTTTAAGTGCACCAGCTATGAAAATGGTGAAAGGCAGTGAATTTCATGTCCGGTCCTAACCTAACCTAACCTAACCTAACCTAACCTAACCTAACCTAACCTATCCTATCCTAACCTAACCTATGATTACCATAAAGATTTTAATGCCTAACCTGTTTTCATCATGCTGTAAATGTGTTAAAAAATTACCCAAAATGTTAATCATAATTTCCTGCTTGCAATTTAATTTTTTCATGAATGGCTTTTAAGTGCACCAGCTATGAAAATGGTGAAAGGCAGTGAATTTCATGTCCGGTCCTAACCTAACCTAACCTAACCTAACCTAACCTAACCTATCCTAACCTAACCTATGCTTACCATAAAGATTTTCATGCCTAACCTGTTTTCATCATGCTGTAAATGTCTTAAAAAATTACCAAAAATGTTAATCATAATTTCCTGCTTGCAATTTAATTTTTTCATGCATGGTTTTTAAGTGCACCAGCTAGGAAAAAGGTGAAAGGCAGTGAATTTCATGTCCGGTCCTAACCTAACCTAACCTAACCTAACCTATCCTAACCTAACCTATGCTTACCATAAAGAATTTCACGCCTAACCTGTTTTCATCATGCTGTAAATGTGTTTAAAAATTACCCTAAATGTTAATCATACTTTTCTCCTTGCAATTTAATTTTTTCATGCATGGTTTTTAAGTGCACCAGCTATGAAAAAGGTGAAAGGCAGTGAATTTCATGTTCGGTCATAACCAAACCTAACCTAACCTATCCTAATCTAACCTATGCTTACCATAAAGAATTTCATGCCTAACCTGTTTTCATCATGCTGTAAATGTGTTTAAGAATTACCCAAAATGTTAATCATAATTTCCTGCTTGCAATTTAATTTTTTCATGCATGGTTTTTAAGTGCACCAGCTATGAAAAAGGTGGAAGGCAGTGAATTTCATGTTCGGTCATAACCTAACCTAACCTAACGTAACCATTTTTCTGGTAGCAATTTACATCATTTACTGTATTTGATGCTTTGTATCCAATAATTTAGTGCATAAAATGTAAGAAAAGATGATTTCCACGTCAGATATTTACTTATACTATGCTGGCAAGTTCTGAGCACCTATGCCTCACTCACCTCTAAATCATCATTTTTTGGTTAAAATTCAATTAATTCATGCTTTGTGTGCATTATTTATGTGAAAAGGGACCTAAATAAGTGCTATACATGTCTAGTAGGGAGGAAGGAAGGTAGTTTTCTGATTTAGGTTAGGTTAGATTAGGGTCATGAATGACCAGTGCTGGAGCTTCAGGGCCCAATATCCGGACAAAACCAATATTCGGACATGCCTTTGGCTCTATTACATCGGATATTGGAGGGATTACTGTGGATATGATGACTGAACTGTTATACAGATTATTTATAGTTTTCTCTTTTCTTATCCTTCAGTCTGACTGTTGATGAGGTGCTACACATACTGGAGGCCCTGGACAATGAGAATTAGGACTCCTAGGATTCAAATGAAGAAACTGGAGGCAGGGATAAAAAAAAAAGTCACAATTTTCCCTCCACAACACAGGGAAAAAACAGATAAGGATTCGAATAATGAATACCAGAAATCAGAACCATCTTACTGCAGCTCAATTAGTTTCAGAATGTGAGATAACTGCTAATGTTAGAAAGACAGGAAACTCTAGGAATGAAAATACCGAGAATGAAAGACAATACAGGAACAAGAAAGTACACACTGATGCTGACATAATTGATCATGTACAAGGGCCATGCAACCAAGCTGGATGTGCAGAGTATCACCGCCAGACCAGAAACATGTGCAAAAAGTGCATAGTACCTCTTCATATTCAGAGCTTTTATGTCTTCCATTCCAAATTGAATATAAGGCACAGAGGGTTTTTTGTTGTGTGGATGGATTACTTTTATGCCATTAGTTGAGTTTCATTTGCTTTTATTTGGTACTACTTATATGTCAATAGTTGAGCTTCATTTGTTTTTATTTGGTACCAATGGTACTATCATGTATCACTAACATTTTATGATTCAGGATTTTTTTTCATTTATGTATACATAATACTTGTGTCCAATGAAACAATTATATAAGACTGAATTTAAAACATTTTTGTACTTTGAGTTTCTATAATAAGGATCATTTCTCTTTTTGGCATACATGAGACACAAGTATAGTCATTACTGTGTCCCAAGATTACTAAGATTTTCAAATATGTATCTATCTATCTATCTATTGTCAGATGCATTAATCCCATAAGGGGTGGCCACAAACAAACCACTTCCATGTTGCTCTGTTCTCCACCATTTCACTGCCCTGCTCCCAGCTCACACACCCCTCTCTCTATACCTCTCCACTCCATCCCTTCATCTCATCCTTGGCCTCCCCCTCCCTCTCCACCCTCCACCACACTCACATACACTCTCCTCGTCAGTCTCTCACTCTCCATCCTCTCCATTGGCCACACCACAATGCTCCTTCACTTCCTCATTTGTCAGTCTGTCTCCCCATGTGACTCCACATGCTCCTCTCAAATAACTCATTTCCACTGCTCTCACTCTTGACTTCTGTCCCTCCAACAGGGTCCAAGTTCACTTACATACATTAGAGTTGGTAGTCACAACACTGTCATGTAACAGCTTTTTCACTTCCATGCTCACTTCCCTGTTTCTTATCACTGCTTTCAAGGAACCAGCAACCTTTCTTCCCTGCTGCACCCTTTCAAGCACTTCACAACAGCTTTTTCACTTCCATGCTCACTTCCCTGTTTCTTATCCCTGCTTTCAAGGAACCAGCAACCTTTCTTCCCTGCTGCACCCTTTCAAGCACTTCACCCTCTAAACTTCCATCCTTACTCATCACACTACCCAAGTACTTAAATGCACTCACATTCTCCATATCCTCCCCATTCAATCTCACTGTACATTCACTGACTTCACTTCTCTTGAAGGCCATCACTTTACTCTTCCCTACATTCACCTTTATATTCCGTTTCTTACACACTCTCCCAAACTCATCTACCAAGCCTTGAGGCTCCCCTTCGTCCTCACTTAACAACACAGTATCATCTGTAAACAACAGTACAGGGAGTTTCCAAACACTGCCCTCTCTCACTAGGGCCGCTCCAACATCCACTGCCCTACCCTGTACCTCTTTTATAACCCCATCCATATACAGATTGAACAACCATGGAGACATGACACATCCTTGTTTCAATCCAACCTTCAAATGGAAAAATTCACTCAGTTCACCATCTACGTGCACTGCAGCCTTAGCACCCTCATACATACTCTTCAGGCCTGCAACAACTTCCCACCTACTCCACATATTCTTAATACTTTCCACAATCCTTCTCTATCCATCCTGTCACATGCTTTCTCCAAATCCATGAAGGCTGCATACAACTTCTTTCCCTTCTCTAGAAACTTTTCCACTAACGATCTAAGAATGAATATCTGATTACACAACCTCTTCCCTTCCTAAAGCTTTACGTGTCATAGATAAAATAATGAATAATAAATCTTCAATAATTACTTATAATGCCTATAATTTAATTAACTATAAATCCTACTAATATCCATCCATCATCCAATCCAATGTTGCCCCATAAGGAACGTAGGAGCCTGGGGCTAGGCAAGTTGGCCCTGACATTTAAGATGAGAGTGACCAGCTTCACTCATCCCTGAGTGGCATTGTGTGAGCAATAAACCCCAACCACCCCATTGATATAAAGCTACACAGGCTTAATTCAACTGGAGTGCCTTAATTACTCACTAAACCACCAGGTGCCATAATTTGGTTATATGGTTATCACCCAGTGTAGTAAATGGTTTCCTGGTGTACAGGAAACCATTTGGTTTGTCACTCAGTGTAGAGCCAACCATTGGCAGAAGGAAGAAGAAAGAATGAAAGAAAGACAGACAGGAGGGGGAGTGTAAAGTCATCCATAGGCAGATGGAAGAGGAGAGAATGAAGGAAAGAAAGACAAAAGAGAAAGGAAGGAAGAGAGGAAAGGGCAGACACCCAAAGCAGCACCACATCGAGTGAGTGGATGGTGAGTGCCCCCACCTACTAATATCAATGGTTGAATTTGAGTGCAAAGTGGAGGGAATGTAAGAA
>JAGKTI010041438.1:0-10248 GCA_018397915.1 Birgus latro
TCTCTCTCTCTCTCTCTCTCTCTCTCTCTCTCTCTCAGTTTGCCTCTGTATTCATTTCTCTTCTCCCTTCCTCCCTTCTCTCCATTTTCGCAATTAACAGTTACCTGATTTCTCTCTCCCTCCTCTTTTCCTCCTCCTCCTCCCTTTCCTCCATGTTTGCTTTCTCTCTCCCTTCCTGCGTGTTTGCGTTTCTCCTGCTTCCCCCTCGGTTTCTGCTCTCCCTCTCTCCCCTCATTCTCTCTCTCTCCCCTCATCTACCGACTGTATCATTCTACCTTCTAACCTGGTTCTTCTCCCACTCTCCTTCTTTGTCTCCCACTCCCCTCTCTCCCACTCCTCTCCTATCTCTCCCACTCCTCCTCCCTCTCTCCAACACCCTTCTTTCCTCTCTCACTCTCCTCTCTCCCACACCTTTCTTTCCTCTCTTACCCCCCTCTTCTCTCTTCTTTTCCTCTCTACCGTCTCCCTTCACCTTTACCCCTCATCTACCTACAGTATCATTCAACCTGCTGACCTGGTCGCTCCCACTTCGCTCTCCCTCTCCCCACTTACTTCCCATTCACCCCACTCTCCCCTTTCTTCTCCTATTCCCCTTTCCCTCTCCCCTCTTTACCTCTCCTGTCTTTTCTCCTTTTGTTTTCACTCTCCCTCATCTACCTGCAATCTCATTCCACTTGGTTCCTCCACCGTCCCCTCTCTTGTCTCTCCCTTTCTCCTCATCTGCCTCACTGCTCATTCCATCACATAACCTTTTCTTCATTCCATATTAATTTTTGCACCCCCCTCTCATTTCACCCCATCATTCCCTCATCTCAGTCTCTTCATCCCTCGTCCCAAACTTCATTTTCCTCTCCTTCCTTCTCATCTCTCCCCCTTATACCGTCCCCTCACCTCCCTCTCCTTCCCTCATTTTCCCTCTTTCCTTCATTCCCTATCCATTCTTTACTTTCTCCCCTCACTTGCCCTCACTGTTCCTTGATCTTCACTCCATCCTTCATCTCCTTTTCCACCTTCCCCTCTCCTTCACCTCCCTGCCCATTCCTCCCTACCCCTCTCCCCCTCCCTTCTCCCCTCTCCCCTTTCCTTCTCCCCCTCCCTTCTCCCCCTCCCTTCTCCCCTCTTCCCTTCCCTCTTGTTATGTCTCCAGTTATGTCTAGTTCCCCTCACTCCCCCACATCCCCCCCCCCTCCCTGCCACCCCCCCCTCTCCTCCTTCACCCCCTTCTCTCTCTCCCTCTCTCTCTCTCTCTCTCTCTCTCTCTCTCTCTCTCTCTCTCTCTCTCTCTCTCTCTCTCTCACCTTTTATGTATCCCCCCTCCCCCCCACGCACACACTTTCACTCTCTCTCTCTTTGCTCTCACACTTACCCCTCACACTTCATACTTTACACATTTTTGCTCACCTCTTTCACTTTGATTTTCCCCTTTCGAGCCCACACCCTCTTGCAGCCCGGGGGAGAGAAGGGAAGGGATGAGAAGGGAAAAGAAAGGAGAGGAAAGGAAAAGATTGGAATGGAAAAGAGAGAGAAAGAAGACAGTCAAAATAAAAGGAAGGGAAGGGAAACTAAGATATGAGAAAGGGAGAGGATTATGAAAGGAAGGAAAAAGAAAACACTAGACTTTATGCATTTTAGGAACGCAAAGGGAACAGGCGATATAAGTAATAAAGGGAAAGAAAGGGAGTGCTGAGAAAAGGAGAAATAGAGTTACATACAGGATGGGAAAGGTCAGTATCGGAAGGGAAGGGGTGACGTAAGAAGGGAAGGGAATGGTAGGTATGGAAAGAGAAGGGATGGCAGAAGGGAAGGGTAGGGAAAATATGAGAAGGGAAAAGTGTTCATGATAATGAAAGGATAAGCATGGGGAAGGTGGGGATAACACAAAAAGGGACGGGAAAGAAAAATTAAGAGATGTGTAGGTATGGGAAGGGAAGGGGTGACACGGGAAGGGAAGGGGAAAGGAAGGGAAAGAAGAACAAGTAACCTTTGCAGTGCATTTCCCGCTGGTCAATGCACTGGGCCCCGCAATGCACTCTCGCCCTTAAATCGGCGCTTTATTAATGCATTTCCACCGCTGAGTGCATATTGCTTCATGCATAGTGGACTTCTCGCTCCTGCCATGTCCCTGTCCACTGCCTGCCTTCCCCCACTCCCCTCACTCACTCCCACTTTCTTTTTTCTTACTGTTGCTGTAATCCCTACATCACTGCCACAATCTCTAGCTAAATCCCACTTGCATATCTCTCTTTTCCTAACTTCTTTACTTCCTCAGTCTCTTCCATACTCCCAACCTCTCTCCTGATCTCATTGTGTCTCTTTTAGACTCCCTGTTTCACTTGCAAACTCCTTTCCACAATCTCCCATTCCGTGTCATATTTTCCTGATATTTTTCACTTTCACACTCTCAGCCTCTTTCATACCCACTTTCTCATTGTGTATCACCCTGTGTGTCTTTCGCTTACCCTTTATTTGTAGTCTTAATGCTTTCATCTTCATTTCCACGTTCTCTGTCTCGCTTCCACAGCATTTACCTCTGTTCTCGCATTCCTACACGTCTTCTCTCATTTCCTTCACTTTTTCCTCTACTTCCTCCTTCCTGTCTTACTTGCTCACTCCCTCCTTCCCCAAAGGACTTTACTTTCTTCTCACTTCTTCCATCCCTCCTCTCTCCTTGAACCCCCCTTCCTGCTAGTTCCTTCTTCCTCTCTTACTCCCTCACCCCCTCCTTCCTTCCTTCCTTCCTTCCTTCCTTCCTTCCCTCCCTCCTTCCTGACCTCCATGCGTCCTTTGCTCTGCTTAATAATTCTCCTCCCATCCCCCTATCAGTTATCCATATCTCCGTCCCCTGCATCCCAGCTCCCTCACCCTCCCTAAGAAACCCATTCCTCCTTTTAAAAATGTATTGAAAAATTTACACACTTTTTAATCTTATCAAAAGAAAATCGACTACACCTCGTAAAGTAAGCAAAAGAAATAGAGCCCTTTTCCACAACGTAAGAATCCCATCACTTAAAAAAAAAAAAAAAAAAAACATCCAATAAACAAACACAGTACATCTCAAATTCAGTCAAAGAAAACCATACTTCTTAAAAACATAGAGGAAAAAATGTCTGCTAAACCTCATAAACAATTAATCTTTTGCACACACTCACTCAACTGTTCACCTTAGGAAAAGTGAGTGAGAAAAAAAAATCTGTAGCCTTCCCCTCTCCCTCTTGGTAAAAACGGTGCTGCGGACTGGACCAATAGCAAATATTAAATACTCGGGTGTAATACTGAGCCAAGTGGGGGCACGTCGGTAGAGGCGGAAGGGTCCACATATCGCCCTACATAATAGCCCGTATGCCGTAATTACAGAGTGAAAAACAGTGATTGCTAGGCTACGGGGTGGGCGTGGGGTTGGGGGGATGGGGTGGAAAGGGGATGGATTTGTGGGATGGGAGAGTGGGAGATGGAGGGAGAATTTTGGGGAGGCGTAGGAAGAGTAAGGGGGAAAATGAAAGGAGTGGAGGGTGTGGATGAGGGGAAGAGAAAGGACAGGAAAGTGGAAGAGGGGGATCAGGGGAGAGGGAAAGGGAGGAGGGCAGGGTGGCGAGGGGAAGAGAGAAGGGGGAGAGGAGAGAGGGACATTAGTGGAATGAGATAGAACAGGGTAGAAGAAAGAAGGATTGTACTGGGAAATGTGTGCATGGGGAGATTTAGGATAGTTAGAGGCCGCCTTTTTGTTCGCCAGACGATTCTATGCAACTTAGGAAAACCTCTCTGACTAAAGCCGTTAAGGAAGATTGTGGCGATCAAGACCGATTGGAATGGGATGGGGATGGGGGAGAGGAGGGTTGGGTGTTTCGTGGGGAGTTTGGGTGGGTGGGTGGGAGGGGGACGAGAAAAGGGGGAAGGAGGAGGGGTGACAGAGGGGGGCGTTGGGTGATGGGAGGGGAGAGGGATAGGAAAGGGGAGGGAGGAAGAATGGAGGAGAAGTGGGGAGTAAAGGAAGAGGGGTAGCAGAGGGAGGAAGGAGTAATGAGAGGAGGGTGGGGGAAAGGGAAAGAGAAGGGAGGGGGAGAGAGAGGAGAGGGAGAAAGCACAGGGAGGTAGGAGGGGTGGGGGTGGAGAAGGGGTTAGGTGGGGGGTATTCCAAAGGCGAATGCACAGCCGCAGTTGCCGAATGCACCCAGTCCGGACGATTACAGACGCATTTAATTTATTTTCACCATTAATTCGGGACCAGTTTTAGGGACAGCGGCGGGGAGGCGAACGCCCCAAGCATAAAGCATGGAGTGGACTTGCCTACGGGGTAAAATATAGGATTTCAATAGTGGCCCATAAAGAGAGTTAGTGGGGCTTTTGACTGCGCATGATAAGTTGGGGACTGGCTGCCTGTGCATGTTGATTGGGGGGTTGCATGCAGTTGCGTGGAAATGTGCATACGCGAGCAAGGGATGGGCCGGCATGCAGGAAGGGTGGGTTGGAGGTGGGAGGGGGGGGGGAAGGGATGAGGATAACGAGGGGAGAGGGACTGACTGAGATTCGAGGGGATGGGGAAGGGATAGAGACATGACGAGGCAGGGGGAGGGTAGCAAAGGACAGGGAGAGGCAAGAGCGGATGGGGATGAGGAGAGGATAGGGGAGACTCGGAAGAATAGGGAGGACAGAGATGGAGGAGGGAGACAGGGAGGAATGAGGGTTGTTTAGTGGAAGGGAGACATGGCTGAGGGTGGAGGAGAGGTAGTGAAGGTTAGGATTAGGAGGGAAAAAAGGCTATCTGAAGTTTTGAAGGCTGGGGGAAGGCTGGGGATGGAAAGAAAAGGAAAGAAGGTAAACAAAAGAGAGGAAACAGATGAAGACGACTGATATGGAGGGTAAATCTCAAGAATGTGGGATTAGGAAAACATTCGTATATGTCCAGGCGCATTTTTATCTTTCAGTCTTAGCATCTCACTCATCCACTTTTTTTTTCCCATATCATATACTCTTCATTTTCCTTTCTCTCATTTCACTGACCCCTGTTAATTTCCTTCACCCATTTCAATGACCTCTCTTCCCCTCCATCCCACCGAATCACTACCTCGCCTTTTCCTGCCTTTCCCCTCATTTCACTGACCCCTCTTTACTTCCTTCCCACTTTCTTACTAACTCTCCTACTCCTTCCCATCCCCTCGTTTCACTGTCCCAGCTTTTTTCCTTTCCATCATCTCTTCCTTCATCCGCTAACCTTGACTTCACCACAGCAGCCATAACCATTACCACAGAGATGCAAAGCTTAGCAAATGAGCCGGGTTGCATATTATACCGAAAATAACATACATACACAGAGCAATAAGAGGTAAGGGAGTGGGGGTGGGAGTGGGGGTAAGAGAGGATTGGCTAACCTCTCTCTTTCTTTTCACCCCTTTCCCTCATTTTCTCTTTCACACCCCTCTGTTCTTTTTCACACCCCACCCCTGTTTTTGGCACCTTCTTCCTTTTTGTCTTTCTGCTTCACCATTTTCTCTCTCTCTCTCTCTCTCTCTCTCTCTCTCTTTTACAGCAACCCCTCTCTCGTGTTTCCCATCTTCTTTCAATCCTTTTTTCCTATCCCCCTCTCTCCTNTCCCTCATTTTCTCTTTCACACCCCTCTGTTCTTTTTCACACCCCACCCCTGTTTTTGGCACCTTCTTCCTTTTTGTCTTTCTGCTTCACCATTTTCTCTCTCTCTCTCTCTCTCTCTCTCTCTCTCTCTTTTACAGCAACCCCTCTCTCGTGTTTCCCATCTTCTTTCAATCCTTTTTTCCTATCCCCCTCTCTCCTTTCTGCCACTTTCCATCCCACTTTTGTTTCTCACTTCATACCCCTTACCCTTTCACACACCTTTCCCTTTCCCCTCTTTCTCCTTTCTCTCAGTTCTCTCTCCTCTTTCTTTCCCCTTCCCTGCCATCCTTCTCCCTCTTTCTCCTTTCTCTTAGTCTTCCTTCCCGTCCCCTCTCCTTGTTTCCCCTCTTCTCCCCTCTTTCCCTTCCCTCTTCCTCTCCTTTCTTTCCCTTCCCTTTTCTTCTCCTCCCACCCCTCTTCCTCCTTTTCTTCTCTTCTTTCTTGTGCCTCTTGAGCCTAAGTACATTAATTTCGTTGTGTTATGGAGCTGCTGTGATGGCGAGGAGGCTGTTAGGGGGTTGAGTGGGAGTGGCGGCAGGACTTAAGGGCAAGGGTGAAAGGCCTAGGTGAGGGGAGAGGGGGGGGAAGGAAATGGAGAGACGGGAGGAGGGGGGGGGAAGCTAGAGAGGGACGGAAGGAAAAGGAAAGCGTGTGTGTGTGTGTGTGTGTGTGTGTGTGTGTGTGTGTGTGTGTGTGAGAGAGAGAGAGAGAGAGAGAAGGAAGCAGACACAGACGAGAGCAAGACGTTGAAATCGACAGGAAAGAAACACTGAAGCTGAGAAAAGCCACTAGGAAGCAAGCTTTGAAAACAGAACGACATAAATGTTTAAAGACTTGAGAGTTATGAGGAGCAGAACGAGTTGGTGAAAATGAAGGAAAGGGGGTCTGGGAACGAATAAAGGAACGAAATGAGAGAGAGAGAGAGAGAGTATAGAAGGCAGCAGCAGCACAACAACAGCACCACAAGGAACCCAAGCCATACCCAGCGTCACCTGAAGTAAATTGGCCCTTGTGTGGAGTAGGCCATAAGAGCGATTTGGCCAAGGGTCTGAGGAGGGTCTGGATGGGGCCTTAGTGAGTGTCCATAGGTTTGAGGGGTATGGAGGTGGGGGGTTAGGGGAAGGGAGGGGGGTTGAGGGGAAGTGAGGGGAGCCAGCAAGCGCTTTAGGGCTCCCCTCTACAGACACGCATTCAAAGCAGGTTAATGAGGGCAGGGCTGGACGGGGATAGGTTGGACGGGAAGGGATAAGCTAAGGAGGGCAGGGATAATGCTTTGATGGATGGGAAGAGCTGAGTATATTGAGAAAGATAAGCCTGGACGAGGTTAGAAGGGCTACGATGAACTAGAGGAACGAAAAAATAAAGAAAGGCTGATCTTGGCTTGGCTGAACCGGGAAGGGATAGGCTATGGAGGCCAGGGATAAAGTTGTGATGGACCGGAAGAGCTGAGCATATTGAGAAGAATAAGTCGGAACTAAGTTAGAAGGGCAGGCAACAAGAGCTTCCAGAGATTGAGAAGCTATAGGCTGAGTTAGGTTAGAAAGACAGAGAAGAGCCATGACGGACCAGAGGAACTACACAGAGACTGAAAAACTCGAGCCTGGGATGAGTTTGAAAGGGCTAAGCTAAATAGGCAGAGATGAACTGTGACGAACTAGGAGGGTTCAGTATATTGACAAGGATGTAAGTTTAGGGTTGTTTGGCTGAGGAGAACTAGGCGAGAAGGATAGAACTTGACTATGAGAGACTGGATTGGACTACAATAGGTCAAGGTTAGGTTAGACTGGAGAGCTATGAAACTAGACTGAAACTTTAAGAAAACGAGGCACAGAACTGAAGCAGGCTATCCCTAGGCCACACAACATTTAAGCTAAAGTGTACCATACCACCGTAGGCTACTTGGAGGGGAGGAGGGGGCCACAGAAAGGGGACTATACTATGACGCAGAAGGGGTTGACTTTTTTTTTGGGGGGGGGGGGGGGGGTTGGCGGGCTCTGAAGGGGTGGGCTGAAAGAGTGTTTATACGAAATCACTGGAGCCCAAATTCGAGTTGATGGAGCAAGGTGTTCCCGTGGTCAGCGGTGGGGAAGGAGTGGGAGCAGGGAGGGAGTGGGGGAAGGGGTTGGCAGGGAAGATGGCGAGTGAGTTGATCGGTGGTTGGTACAGTAGATTGGTAGATGGGTTGGTAGGTAGATCGGTAGATTACTGGATGGATGTAGGTAGGCATATAGTTTCTCTCATCGACCATATAGATAGGTAGTTGGATGAATTAGTTAGAAGGATGAATTTCTGTTCTCAGTAACACTCAGTATGTAGATAGCTAGATATACGACGTCTAAGCTTAGTTGTCGGTGTTTAGTTAAATAGAGATAAATATCTGAGGCAGTTTATTCTCACTAAATACATGCATACATACTTATATTCACAAATACATTCTGTACATACTTTAGGTACCGGTACATACATACATAGTCATAAATACATAATAATAGATACATACATACTTAAATACATATATTATGTACATAGATGCTTTACATATATATTAACATACTTGCATACATTTATATATATACACACCCCTCATTTACGGTCCATGCGGGGCAGACAAGAGACTCGGGCCAGTAGGGGGAATTAATTTTAATGACATCGGAATCACCATCGCGAAACCTTAGCAAAATAATTGACTATTAATTTTGGCCGCGGAAATTAATTTGGAACTGTTGAGCAATTTTTCTTTACCGTCAAACGCGGTTAATTATCGCGTCAAAATCCGATTCTGGTTAATTAAAAGATGACATTTAACTCGCCCATGGTCGCGTCGTCTCCAGTGTGTTGTTTTCCAGCTGATTTCGGACGATCTTATTCAAATGAGTGAGTTGTAGGAGCCTGAGAGTGTTAATACTGTCGTCGTTTACCCTCTCATGGTCGGGACAGCTTTGGTACTGCAGCTGACACACGACGACTTTATTCAGCTGGGAGGGAGTCATAGGATCTTCATGCTAAGTCAATGTGAAAAAAAAAATGCACGACTTAAGGTATATTGGGAGGAGTGGTAGACCGAGAAGAGAGGCAGACCCATCCTTAATAATATGATACTGACATTTAAGCACTACTTTGTTAACCATTTCAGTACGATGACGTCTTTCTGTAGGTTATTCTTGCAGCTGCCAGGCGATTTTATGCACCCTTTAATCACACTTTAATTCCTTGTGTTAATGAAGACCATGGTCAACCGTTCAGTCCGAAAAGTCTTTGTAGGGCTGAAAAAATAAAACCGTCTGGAGTTAACAAGGAGAGTAAGTGCCGTGGTAGGTAAAAAAGATGAGAGGAGGGGACGGTAGGGAGTGTATTACCTGGAACTCCTTTTGCTCTAAGCCAAACCCCCTCACGGTGTGCGGCGGTTGGCAATAGATGAACAGATAAATGAAATCAAATAAAAGAATTGGTTATAGGAAAGAATGCAAGTCTAATCTGAATACCTTCTACCTCGATAACAACGATGGATCTCCCCTGAACTGAATCTTAAAATCATTTAGCCACAATACGAATGGAATAGAAAAAATTAGAAAATTGCTATCGTAGTGAGGGGGTTAATGGAGGCTGCTTTTGACCCTTCAATGAGAAAGTCTGTCACTTGCTGAATAAAAGTCGTGGAGTGAACCGGATTATATTTAGAAATCCGTCATCGTACGGAAGTGGTTAAGGAGGGTTTAGGTAGCAAGGACAGTGGGTCAGCCAATTAGTGATATTGGAACGATCACTGATAATAATAAAATAATGAGAGCCTGGCTGGGAATAACATGTGGTGTAAAAAGCAGTGATTATTATTAATGATAATAAAGGTAGCCTGGCTGGGAATAAAGAGGGGTAGAAAAAAAGTGAATTATGAAAGGGTTGAGTACCGGTGGATCAATAGGCCAGGTAAAGATGGCCAGAGTAGCGGAGTTAATTAGTCCAGGTAAGCAAGCACTCCCACCCCACCTGCCTACCAACCTAATTACTTACTTGTCTACCTACCTACCTTCCTACTTACTTATCATTCTCACTGTTTGCCTACCTACCTAGACTACTTATTTATGTGCCTACTTACCTGCCTACTGTATTTGTCTTTCTGCCTACCTATTTAATTGCCTCCAGTCTTCCTACCTACTTTACATACACACACACACTACGTACATACATACATACATTCTTGCCTGCTTGCTTCCCTTCCTGTTTGCATATTGCCAGCCTTCCTCCTTGCCCCTACCCTTTCCTTTGTCCGCCTCTCTGTCTTTCTCTGCCTGCCTTCCTATCGTCAACCCTCAGTCCACCTCCCTTCCACCTTGCCTTCCTACCTGCTTCGCTTCTCCCCACGCCCCACTCCACCTCTTTCCCACTCCTTCCTTCCTCCCCTCGCCTCCCTCCACCCTCTTTTTCCATCCCTTCCTTCTTTCCTTAGTTTATCTCCCCGTTTTGCCTTCATCCTTCCATCCATCCCTCCGACTACCCTACCCTCCCTTTCTTTTCTCCCTCCGTAACCTCTTTTTCTCCCTCTCCTCTTTACCATCCCAATTTTCCATCTATATTCTGCTTCTCTCTCTCTCTCTCTCTCTCTCTCTCTCTCTCTCTCTCTCTCTA
>JAGKTI010041439.1:0-10248 GCA_018397915.1 Birgus latro
GGTCAGATACCGACTTCAGTAATTGCTGACTAAGCTGAATACAATAAATTAGTCTACTTTTACCCTGAAAAATTGTATGAGAGTTAGAAATCAACTATACTCAGTGGGTGTAACATCTAAGCTCTCAGTAAAGCATCCAGTAGCAACCGCGAGTCTTTAAGAATAATTTGGAATCCTAATGGTAAATCTACGGGCCCACATCTCACATTTTGGTAGCAGTGAGGTCAAAAATTCGCCTTATTTCAAGTGTCTACCGTTTAATCCAATTGCCTGTAAACCGACTGTCAGCCAGCTGTCACTAACCCAGACTGTCGTAGATCTTGCTTGTCATCGAGCCAGTCTGTCATAGAACCAGTCTGTCATCGAGACAGTTTGTCAGCGAACCTGTCTGTCATCGAGCCCATCTATCATTGAGCCCGTCTGTTGCCAAGCCTGCCTGTCACCGAGCCTGTTTGTCACCAAATTTGTCTGTCACCAAGCCTGCCTGTCACCAAGCCCGCCTGTCACCAAGCCCGCCTGTCACCAAGCCCACCTGTCACCAAGCCCACCTGTCACCAATCCTGCCTGTCACCAATCCTGCCTGCCACCAAGCCCGCCTGTCACCAAGCCCGCCTGTCACCAAGCCCGCCTGTCACCAAGCCCGCCTGTCACCAAGCCTGCCTGTCACCAAGCCCGCCTGTCACCAAGCCCTCATCCTGACAACGATTCTCCTGATTGTCAAACCTCCATTGACCCGGTGACCTGCAGCTCGCCCTCTTCACCTCCCACCAGCTATCAGTACCAACTCACACCACGCCCTACACCGTATCCTGTATAAATAGGTGGTGAGTTAGAACCATTCAGTAAAACGTTTCTTCTGTTATCTCTCAACCAATAATCTTTACACATTTTTTTCCCTCTTTTTCCCCGGTTCATTTCTTAATGACATTTCTACACTTTAAGAAGATTAATTTATCTGAAGATGTTACACATATTTCCGGAGATGAAATAAACCCGACCAAAATTGATAGCTCGCACGACATTCTTTCTTGTTTGAGAAACGGAAAGACGTATTCGCGAGAAATAGTTCAGTCATTTGAGTTACAGTCATGTCATATCCCCAGTACATCACACATTTCTTAGTTGTCTTCTACTTTTTTAAATATGGCAACCCCTCCCGCCCCCCAGTCCATCATCTTTGAAGCTGCAAATGTGCCTTAAATTTACGGGAATGAGACGTCCCATAAGGTGTAGGTTCTTGGAGAAGCTTACTTTGATGATTGCTGTAACAAATTTGTAGAATATTTTTTTTGTAACCAACCGAAAGCAGGATGCTTGATGAGCGT
The DNA here is from genome assembly GCA_018397915.1 of Birgus latro. NCBI lineage: Eukaryota > Metazoa > Arthropoda > Malacostraca > Decapoda > Coenobitidae > Birgus > Birgus latro. The sequence goes on from JAGKTI010041439.1 coordinate 1,326, forward strand.
TTATACATTATTTCAAAGTATGATACAGGATAAGTCCCTCCCTTGTGAACAAAATGCGCAGTTAGAAGCGACAGCGGTGTCACTAGCAACAGGGAAGGAAATCTCAGAGGCATTACGAAACACTCCGTGGGCGGAAACTGATGATAAGGGAAAGAACATTTACACACTAAATAATGTAGCGAACTTATTTAGTTATCTCAGATTCCTAAACCGTCTCAGCAAAGATGAATTAGACGCAGCTTCAGAGATTCAGTTTTCTCCAAGGGATGATATAACCATGTTAGCTGTACAGATAGAAGAGAAGCTCGATATCATACCTACCCAAACAGTACATACAAATCAACCAGTTACTAGCTTAGCAGCACAGTCCTTGCAGTCACAAGGTCAAGGACACATCCCACGTCCACTCGGCAGACAAAACGTCACACCACGTTCATCAGCCATGTCACATGCAAGGCTTGCGTCACAAAGCAGCTTCTCTCATATCCGAGCCAGATCTACAAGCAGAACTAAGACAGTTTGTTGGTACAGTAAACGAACAGCTCATCGTGAATTTCATTGCTATAAGAGACTAGGAGATGAACGAGGATACAGGCATGATAGTAGGTCACCTTTACGACCATTCAGGAATAAGCACTGTACTTAATATAAAAGCCATTATCATTCCACCAGCGAATGCAGTGCCCGTGCCAATACACAGTCAGAGGAAACCCCGCACCAGAACCAAAAGAATCCTCCATAAAGACACAAAATTCTGAGCTCCCAATATGCAAAATTGACCCTCAGACTCACTTAGGTGTAGTTATCTTAGGAAACTGTGAAGGAGTCCTTACATCGTTTATTATGGACTCTGGCTGTATGGTGAACTTAGTATCTGAGTCCTCCCTACACAGTATTAAAGGAAGGATCAAACGGGTTCGGATCCTTGAGCCACCTGACATTCGTCTCTTTGATGTTGACAGTTCAGAATTTTATGTGAAGGCAAGGTAACTCTCGAGGTACAACTCGATGGCTCAGTAAAACCTTTCACAGCTGAATTTTATGTCACAAACTCGGGTGTCTTGCAGATGTATCTTGCAGATGTTTTAATTGGTACTGACACCATGACTCTATTGAACTGATGCCTGCTTGTGATTTTATTACAGTAAAGCGATTTTATGTATCAGGCATGAATTGCCCACTCCCTATCCTTTCACAGGTAAATTCGGTGACACAGTCTATCGTAACTCCACAGTTTCCAGTACTGAGTAATGAGGATGATTTAGGAGCAGTATCTCATGACACCCCCTTTAAAAGTGACACAACGGTTGACTCATTTACGTCTCAATTAACTACTTCAAATAGTCTGAATGGCATTTTGGAACACCCGGAGATGAAATGAGCAGTAACAAAGTGGTGCACAATTTTGTTGCCACAGGAATTCACGATAATCTCTGTCCGTGTTGTAGGTGCGAGAGAAGGAGAATGCATAAACTTTACCTGAGACGTGTTGTGTGAATGGCTTAACATACGGGTCAGCATTGTGTTCGATGCTAAAGGATAATTTGGGCTATCTTTATTGATTAAATGTTACAAATGCTACATTGAAATTTAAGTGTGGTACAAAGACTGGATATTTCCTGGTGTACCCATCGGCCGTAAAGGTGTGCCAGGATATACCATTCTTTCTACTGCTAAGGGTGGTGATGATGATGATGATTTTCCGGTGTATATACCATTGAAAACTCTACGGATTCTTCTATAAATCCTTCAGCTGATCTCACCTTTCAGGTATAAGCGGGTGGCTTCCCTCAATATAAAGAACAGTGAATTAATCTTTTACAGACCTATAGAGTTGTTGTGGCCTGGTGAACTTATGGGGAAGATAAGTCTGATAAAACACCACACTAAATTAATTCCCGGCACTCAGCCAATTTATGTCCTGGCATATAGATTACCCCATAGCCTTCGAAAAGAAAAAGACGAGATAGTACACGATATGCTTAACCAGGACATCATCGAACACTCCGTCAGTCCGTGGAATAGTCCACTCTTCCTATCCCCCAAGAAAGGAGGTGAGTTTAGACCCGTAGTTGACTATCGTAAAGTAAACTCTGTCACTGTACCCGATCGATTCCCATTACCAATCTTATTTGATTTACTGGAATCACTTGGCGAGAATAACGTTGTTTTCACTTCCCTTGGCATACTTAGTGGCCACTGGCAAGAAAAATTGAAGGGTCGTCTCGCCCTGTAACTGCATTCAGTACCGCTTCTGGCCAATATCATTTGAAAAGGCTTCCCTTTGGTCTTACAAATACTCCATCAGTATTCCTGAGGCTTATCCATTCTGTATCCATTCTGTATTTTTGATATGTAGATGACTTCATTGTGATGAATACGCGTAAATCAATTTCTGAACATTTTGCCAAGCTACAGCAAGTTTTTGATTGCCTCCAAATTTCAGGTCTAAAGGTTAAGCTCAAGAAATGCTACTTTCTACGTATGAGAATTAAATTTCTTGGACATGTGTTTGATGCTGAAGAAATTCATACCTCATGTGAGAAAGTTAAGGCAGTTTCTAACGTCCCATAACCTATCAGTGCTGATGATGTTAGGAGTTTCCTTGGACTGAGTGGCTACTATCGGCCATTTATTCAAGGTTATGCAGAGATCGCCGCCCCTCTTATTAAATTAAGAAAAATGAACCTTTTGTTTGGACTATTGGCCAGTCTCATGCTTTGAAACACTGAAGACAACACTATTAATGCCCCAGTCCTGGCATTCCCTGATTGTAAGAAACCTTTTCTTCTTTGTACAGACGCGTACCGGGGAGGTCTAGGGGCGGTATTGATGCAAATTCATCACGCAAGGAGGAAACGTGTAATAGCGTATGCTAGTCATACCTTCCATGCTGCTGAATGTAACTTCATTGTTACTGATTGGAAGGCATTAACAGTTGTTTGGTCTCTTAGATATTTCAGAGACAAAGTCTACGGATTTCTTGTGCATATCCAAACAGATCTCCCACTTTGTGATTTATTTAAAGGAAGAAACCTTACCGGACGTCTTGAACGATGGTCAGCTATTATCCAAAACTTCAACCCCACCTTTGAGTACGTGTCTGGAAAATCAAATGTTGCTGCAGATGCCTTTTCACGTCATGTAACCGCGGCAGTCTCACCATATCAGCCAAGTGAAGTTCATTACACCACTCTAACCTCAGATGTTGCTTATAATTGTCAGCGCAAAGACCTTCTGTGATCTAAGGCTATTTATTTCCTAGTCACGAGATGCTTCGACCTTACCTACTCTGTCAGTCTCAGTAGATGATCTCATGTCAGACAATGATATTTTGTGTAGGAAGACATCCCTTACCGGTAGGGACATACCCAATAGAGGGATACGTCAACATGTTGTTCCCACTGATTTAATACCTGCAGTGTTCCACATCATCCACAAGACACCTCATGCATCCCATCTGGGAAAAGATCGGTGTTTGAGACAAGCACATCTTTCATTTTGTTGGCCTACCGTGCGTAAGGACATCAATGTACACTGTGATTCCTGTGTTCCCTGTAATCATCATAAAGGGTCAACCATATTGCCTACTCCACTCTGAGAGTATCCAGTTCCTTCACACCTGTGGGAAACTGTTTCTATTGACCTCCTGAAAGTGCCTCTTACGGAGTCTGGTGCAGAGTATTTGTTTGTGGCAGTTGATCATTTCTTACGGTACTGTGTTCTCGTAGCTTTCCAAGACAAGACTGCTAAGAGTGTTGCACGTGCTTTCATTGATTGTCATTTGTCCATTCACTACAACATCCAATGTTATTACCGATTATGGCTCAAATTTGTAAGCAGTATAACATCAATAAATCCAACCATCCGGCTTCCAGTGGCCTTGTCGAAAGATAAAACCGAAAGGTGCTGGAGTGCTTGAGGTACGTAAGTTCTCAAAGTACTTGTTGGGATGAGTGGATACCCAAGTTGCGTCCTCAATTAATAGTTTCATCAATATATCCATGGACGAAACTCCAGTCTTTGTCTGATATGGATTTGATCAAAATATGCCCTATTTAATGCTATTATCGAAACCTAGTTCACTCTATAATTTGGATGATTATGTGAAAGTGAAAATGACAGACTTCCAGAAAATATACCGGTATAAAAGGGCTAATCTGGCCTTATCTAAAGAGGATATGATACAACGCCAGCATCAGTCTGCATCAACTATTAACATTAACGTTGGGGACTTAGTAGTTGCTCGTTCATATACACGCAGTTCTAAATTAGACGACAAATTTACAGTCCCACACCGCATGATAACTCGTAACGGTAACAAATTTGAGATTAAGGACTTGTCATCTGAGAGTAAGTGGGTTCACGCAGACGATCTTAAGCGAACTCCCAGGTACGTTGATTGGGAGGAAAATCAGGATAATGATGCAACTCTTCTTCTTCTTCGTCTTCTTCTTCTTCTTCTTCTTCTTCTTCTTCTTCTTCTTCTTCTTCTTCTTCTTCTTCTTCTTCTTCTTCTTCTTCTGCCCATGCTACCCCTTCATCACCTCCTACTCTACCTGTTAAAGAGTACTGCCGAAAGCTTCGCTCAGCAACTCGTCCCACTGTTGTTTGTGTTTGTTCCTCCACTTGTCAGGACCACCTGGTTGATTTGAACATTAATCCGGATTCCTTTTATGAGTAAGATATTATGGAGAGAGTAGCCAGCCTTGCTGGCAATAGCTGTCCTTGGTTCATCTCTGGATAGTAGGTAGTATTATTACATTGTTACACCTCAGTTACTAAGTAGTAGTATTACATATACGAGTATTACTACATCTCAGTTACTAGGTGGTATTATTACATATATTGGTACATTTCTCTTACTAGGTAATATTGTTACATATATTGTTACATCTCTGTCTCTAGGTAGTATTGTTACAAAAATGAATGAAATACTTGTAAGTATGCAGCTGTACAAAGTTTTGAATGTCTTACTAAAATAGTAAACTTAATGCAGAAATACATATCACCTTCCAATAATTTATGTTGCAAGTAGAGAAGTAACAATTGTCATGTTACCATAGACCTTGTCCGAATGTCATATCTTTGCTTAATTTTACAATGGGCTCGTACAGACATTAACCTTAATCATCATCATCACCCAGACCTCCTTTCCCACCCTAGGGTAGGGTGAGGAGTAGCAGCGTCCAGACAGCCCAAATTTACCCAATCCAATGGGCCACGCTTTCATTCACTCATCATTCAAGCCCCCGGAATCCTGGCTGTATCTGATATACCAAAAACATTCATCACGTTCTATAGCTTCATATAAACGTATACGATAGAGTCAATCCGGACTCTATCACGTTAAAAAGGGGTGCCAAATCCCTGATCCTGCGCTTCTCCACACAATACTCATCCAGCCAGCTCTATCTCTTGTCAGTCCCCTAGCCTCACTGGCTTTCAAACATCTCTTCCTCACACACTCATCCACCATATCCCTCTATCTTCTCCTTGGCCTACCTCACCTCCTGCTTCCTTCAGATTTGCTCAGATATACCTTTTTCACCACTCTATTGTTATCCATTCTCTCCACATGACCATACCATCGCAGTACACTCTCTTCAGTTTTGGTGTCCACAGACTTCCTCACTCCACATCTTTCACGAATCACATTATTTCGTATCCTGTCCACTCTCTGTACTCCACATACATTCCTCAGCAGTCCCATCTCCACTGCTCTCACTCTTGACTTTTGACTTTCATGCCACACCATAGTCTCACAATCGTAAGTTAAAGTTGGCACTAACACTCCTTCATGTAACTTGTAAGCCTCGTTTAGCTGCACCACTCAAGTCTCTGTTTGTTATCAAGGCCTACTTTCCATTTCTTTTGCACATTTTCCTCTCATTGCTATCACTGTACCCAGGTTTTTGAACTCTCTCACCAATTCCAGTCTTTCTCCATTCACTGTAACATCAAACTGGGAGTCACCTTCTCTCTCAGTAACCATCACTTTACTCTTTTCTACATTTATTCTCAAGGCACGACGCTCACAGACATCAGCAAAACTCTGCACTAGTTTACCAAGTTCTTGGCCGGTATTTGCAAGTAATACTGCATCATCAGCATACAACAAATTTGAGGTATTCCATCCATCACCGTTCATTACCAACGCCATCCCCCTCTCCATTACTCGTATTTTTACTTCTCTCATCACCCCATCCATATATACCTTGTATATTGAACAACCATGGGGACATCACAGAACCTTGTCGCACACCAAAACCGATCGTGAACCATTCACTTAGATGACCATTTACCCTTACACATGCTTCACTACCATCATAAAAACTTTTGACGGCACCTAGCAGCTTACCATCTACACCGTACATGCGCAAAACCTTCCACGATCCTTCTCTGTCTACTTTGTCGTATACTTTTTCCAGATCCATGAATGCCATAAACACCTTATAGTCCTCACACGCCTTCTCCACTATCTGTCTTACTGCAAATATTTGATCCACACATTCTCTGCCACTCCTAAAGTCACCCTGTTCATCACTCACCAGGACTTCTGATATCTCTCTTACTTTCTCTATGATAATTCTTCCATATACCTTCCCTAGCATACTCAATAAACTTATGCCACGATAATTCTTGCACTCACCTTGCTCACCTTTATTTTTGTACAGGGGTAGGCTACCATTATAGCCTTTTTCCACTGTGCTGGCACAGTTGCACTCATCCACACCTTCTTACATATCTCCAACAAGCACTTCATTCCGCTTTCTCCACTACACTTAATCATCTCTGCATACACCTCATCAATCCCAGCTGCTTTCCCATTTTTCAGCTGTTTCATAGCTTTCTTCACCAGTGCAAGTGTCACGTTCCTATCACTGCATTCCTTCTCTGCACACCTCCAGAACCAATCATGTTTACAGCGGCTCCTATATCCTTTCCAATTCATCAGGCTTTCAAAATATTTTTTCCATCTGGTCCTTACTTTATCCCTATGGGTTAATAGTCTACTACTCACATCCTTCACACTTTCACATTTCATTCGGTTGTCACTTCTACATTTCCGCACCTCTTTCCAGAATAACTTCCTATTTTCAGTCATTTGCATTCATTTTTCCTCCTAGATCATCATTTACCTCCTTCTTTTTCCTCTTCACTAGTCTCATTACGTGCATCATGCTCTCAGTATATTCAGTTCTTATTTCAATTGAACCCCTGTTCTGTAACCACTCTAGGCACTTCTTCCACTTTTCCTCCACTGCTCTCTTAACCTCCTCCTCCCACCATGACATACCTTTCTTCTTTGTTGTTTCTCATGCCACACGACACACCGCTTTAGCAATCCTAACTAAGCAGTCTTTATATGCATTCCAAAGGCTGTCCAGATCCATTTCATTTCAATTCACTGATGCCAACTCCTCCCCTACTTTGGTCCTGTAGTCATTTGCCATTTCTTTGATCCTCAGCTTCTCGACTTCCAGTCTTTCTCCCTGACTGCTCCTTTCTCTCCTAATTCACCTCACTCATCTCATCTTGATCTTGCATACCACAACCATATGATCTGACAGACCTCCACATCGTCCTCTCACGGTCCTCGTATCAGCAACCATTCCCAGCATCAACCTCTCTACGAGCACATGATCAATCAGGCCTTTCAACACCATCCCCGTTCCCTCTATACCATGTATATTTATGTGCATCTTTGTGTTTGAAATACGAGTTACAAATACACAACTTCCTTTCCTGACACACATCCTTCAGTCGCTTCCTATTATCATTTTCTCCTGGCACTCCATAACAATCCATTATGTCATCCTCAGGACCAGTGCCTACGCATCCATTCATATCGCCCATTACGATCACTTTATAGCTCCTGGGCATTTCTCCTACTGCTTCATCGAGCTCATCCCAAAAACTGTCTTTCTCTCTCTCACTCCTGTCATCACACGGTGCATACGCTACGGTCACAGCCACTTTCACCTTCTCATACTTGAACTTGACATACATACATCTCGAGCTGACACATTTGTAATCTCTCATTCCTCTCTGCCACACTTCATCCATCAACAAAACAACTCCTTGCTTGCATCTTCCTCGCCCATTCATGCCCTACCTCACACACTTTACACCCTCCCGCTCCTCCATTTCACACCCTTTCATCTTTGTTTCACACAATGCCATCACGGCATATCGCGCGCTCCTGAACACATTCACCACTTCCACCCTCTTGCTCTTTTCACTGACACCTTTCACATTCCACATGGCCATGCGAATCTGCCAATTTGGTTGCGGCCCTGGGCAGGTATTGGGCCCTCCGAGGCTCTCTGAAACATTTGCCATGATTAAGTGATTTTAGATAAGAGAATCTGGGGGACACTTAACCCGGCCCAAAACTCCGGTTACATGGTCACCACCCAGCGTATTAAATGGTTTCCTGGGTATAGGAAACCATTTGGCTTGTCACTCGGTATAGAGACCATGAGGCATCCCTACATCCCTACATCGATTGAGTGGATGATGGGCGCCCCCTTCTTAATTTTATTTTTTTTTTCTTAAGTCTAGAGTTGTACAATCCTTTACTTAAAGCTACCTCACTTTCCATAACTATCATATTCCACTTTGTTTTGCAGTCATCTTAATCTCTTCCTACTAATTCCCTTCCCTCTGCCTTTCAGTGCCACTCTTTGTACTGCATTTGTGTATTCTGAATTCTTTCTCTCGTCTCACGACCATATATCCCGTTTGATCTCTTACATTTGTGTTCGTCCGCTGTTTAAACCCTTCGTTGTTAGTCCCTGCCCACTTGCCATCTAGGGCGGGACTTTTGCCTCCCCACGTGTTTGCCGTGCGTGGCGTCCCGTAATGCTGGGAGACGGGAGTCCTGGAGGTTGAGCGATGCTGTACGGTGCGCCCTGCA
>JAGKTI010041440.1:0-10247 GCA_018397915.1 Birgus latro
GAATGATGAAGGAAGGGTAGTGGTGAACAGTGGGGATATTAGAGATGCATGGAGAAAGCATTATAGCCAGTTGTTGAATGAGGAGTTTGACTGGGATAGGGAAGGTTTGGAGCCATCAGATCCAGTGTTTGGCCATTGGCCTTTGATTAGCACTGCTACTGTGAGTGAGGCAATAGGCAGGATGCGGGTGGGGAAGGCGGCAAGTATGTCTGGGTTGACTGCTGAAATGTTGAAGGCCTCAGGAGATATTGGGGTGAGGTTAGTCACTGACCTCATAAATATGATACTATATGAGTGTGTTGTTCTAGATGATTGGCTGAAGAGTGTAACGTAAATGTGTACAACGGGAAGGGTGATGCCCTGGAAAGGGGAAATTACGGAGTTATAAGGCTCATATCAGATAATGAATGTAATGGAGAGAGTTCTAGAAGGTATGACTAGTGAAAGAGTGAATACTGTATTGATGAGATGCAGTTTGGGTTTATGCCAGGCAGGGGGACTACTGATGCCATATTCATTTTTAACAGCCTCAGGAAAAATATACTGGAAAGAAAAGGGAATTGTATTTTGTTTTTGTCGATTTAGAAAAGGCCTTTGACAGAGTCCCTAGAGAGGTGGTGAAGTGGGCAATGAGAAAGCTAGGGTCAGAAAAGTGGCTGGTTAGGGGTGATTATGGCCATGTACGTGGGTGCTCACACCCAGGTAAGAGTGAATGGAGTTTTGGACGATGAGTTTTCCATGAATGTTGGTGTGCATCAGGGGTCAGTTTTTAGTCCCTTGTTGTTTATCATGGTACTTGAAGCCCTCTCACGTGACTTCAGAGGTGGACTCCCGTGGGAGATGTTGTATGCTGATGATTTGGTGTTGATCGCAGAGCATGAAATGGAGGCAGAGGAAAGATTTAAGAAATGGAGAGATGGTATGGGCCACCAGGGCTTATCATGGTACTTGAAGCCCTCTCACATGACTTCAGAGGTGAACTCCCGTGGGAGATGTTGTATGCTGATGATTTGGTGTTGACTGCAGAGAATGAAAAGTAGGCGGAGGAAAGATTTAAGAAATGGAGAGATGGTATGGGGGACAAGGGCTTAAGGGTAAATGCAGATAAAACAAAAGTGATGATATCTAGGGTTGGTGGCGGTACAATCAGAGGAGAGGGAGAGTGGCCATGTGCAGTTTGCCACAAAGGTGTGGGAAGTAATTCCATCTTGTGCAGTGTTTGTGATAAATGGGTGCACAAGAGATGTAGTGGTATTAGAGGTAGACTGCGAGATAATGTTGATTTCATGTATGCGGCGTGTCGGGGAGAGCAGGTGGAGATTGTTAGGCATGAAAGGATTGACCTTGCTGGTGAGTCTCTTGAGTGTGTGGAAGAGTTTTTTTTATTTGGGAGACATGTTATGTTCCGGAGGTGGGGCTGGAGCTAGCTCAGTTGCTAGGGTGAGAAATGATTGGAAGAAGTTCAGGGTGCTGTTGCCACTTCTGACATTGAGAGGACTCTCCTTACGTGTTAAGGGGTCATTGTATGCAGCATGTGTTAGGAGTGTGATGCTGTATGGTAGTGAGACCTGGGCAGTGAAGGAAGAGGATATTTGCAGGTTTAAATGTACAGAAGTAACAATGATTAGGTGGATGTGCAGTGCGTCCCAGCGTGCAAGGCCTTGGGGGGCTGGGTTTACGATGGAAGAGTTGAGAGGTAGAATGGGACTGGAGTGTTATTGGTGTTGTGATGAGGAGGGGTAGGCTGAGGTTGTGTGGACATGTGGAGAGGATGGGGGATGATAATTGGGTGCAGAGGGTGAGAAGTGTTAATATTGGGGGAAGGGTAGACTGAGAAAGACATGGGATGAGGTCATTAAGTGTGATCTCAGTGTTAAGGGATTTAACAGGAAGGCTGGCAAAGATCGAGGAGCATGGAAAGCTGCCATTAGGTGACCAAGGCCGATGCATGCGAGCATGTTGGAGCCTTCAAAAATGAAACAAAACTAAACGATATGTACAGTATATATAAATCTTCATATCTGTCTATCTATCTGTCCATTTATCTATCTATCTGTCTGTCTGTCTATATCTATCAGTCACTCTATCTGTCTGTCTGTCTATATCTGTCTACATATCTGTCTATCTCTGTCTATTTATCTATCTATCTGTCTAGCTATCTATGTTTGTATCTATCTATCTACCTACACACACACACACACACCTGTAAAGTAGGTTCTCTTGTTCAGATATCTACACTGTGCAAGTTATGAGCTCATGAATGGTATATTTAACCCTTCCAGTCCAAAAAGGCCTTCATAAACTGAATAAAAATACCTTATGTAGTGCATTGAAAGGGTTAAAAATCATATCTGTGACCTAAGGAAGCTTCCACTTTCCTTGAATCTAGGAAATTTTTAGCTGTCTTGAAAGCTAGCATTGGTATTAATCCTTCTGTATGGTACAATGTGGTCTGCGTAACACCTTGTCCAGCCACTCAGTACAAGAGTTATGGTGAACCCTTTGTATATTGAAATATTTTAGGGAAACAGAGGGCCATTAAATCTGAAAATGTATTTATTGCAGAGTATTATTTAAAAAACAAAGATAGCTATATACAGTACATTACCTACTTTAGCTTGTTAGATATGCAATAATTTTCTAACTGTTATTAATAATAACAGTTACAGTGAAATGATTGAGCTTTGTGCGATATCTCAGAAAGCACCAGGTCATCTGAAGAATTCAGTGGCACTCAAAAGCCTTGAAAAAACAACACCAATGATCAGTTCATAAGTACTGGAATATTGCATTGGAAGTTATGCACTGTACAGTACCATCAGCAAGATTATTTTGTTTCCTGAAAGAGAAATGTTTAGTTTCCTAACTGACTCCACAGAGATGGATTGGAATAAGGCTGAGCAACTCATTAAACAATCTGTGTGTTGTGTGATAAAAGGAATGTGAAGCAGAAGGATGCATCCTTACTGCTTGAAGGTCATTTAGACATAGATAGGCTACAAGGGAACTTTAGGCTCATTAGGAAAGGGACAACAGTGTAGCAAAGAATGGAGACAATACTGTAATCAGATGATGTTCAAATGTAATAAAAATGCTACTGTTAACTAGAGCTTTGGTTGTCATCTTAGGCTGAAGAAAAGTCTTATCCTAATTCTACTGATTACGAAAAATTCTTCAACTATCTTACTTTTACGATGGGACACATCCTATTCATTTCTCCTTTCCCTGAAATCTCCGTTCTAGGAGATTTCCATGTTCACCACCACCTTTGGCTCTCCTCTCCATTCACTGATCCACCTGGTGAACAAGCCTACACCTTTTCTATCCTTAATGACCTGCAGCAGCTTGTACAGCACCCTACCCGTATCCCTGACCGCCTTGGTGAGAGGTCCAACATACTTGATCTCTTCCTTACAACTAAACCTTCAGCTTACACAGTAAATCTTTCCTCCCCATTTGGCTCCTCCAATCACAATCTTATTACTTTAAGCTGTCTGATTGTTCCAATTAAACCTGTGGACCCTCCAAAGAAGAGTCAGTTGTGCCACTTTGGAGCTGCTGATTGGCAGGCCCTCAGTCAGTACTTCTTTGATTTTCCCTGGAATGATTAATGTTTCCATGGCTGAGAGCCATCTGAGTGTGCCATGCGCATTACGGAGGTTTTTCTCTTGGGCATGGAAGCATACATTCCATTTTCATATCCTCTGACTAATGCAAAGAAACCTTGGTTTAATCACGCTTATTCTAATGCTGCCCACAACAAGGAGACGGCATATAAAATGTACCGGAGCCAACCCACCCTCAAATCTCATTTTTTTTCGTTTCCTCGCAAAATCGTGTTAATCTGTTTTTTGCACTGCTAAAAATAATTTCATCCGCACTAAATGCTCTGAACTCTCCAACTCGAATTCTTCCCGCTCCTTCTGGCACCTTGCCAAAAGTCTTTCTAACAACTTTACCTCATCGTCCTTCCTTCCACTTTTCCACTCTGATGGTTCTGTAGCTATTTCTTAATTGATAAAGCAGAACTCTTCGCTCAGTCCTTCGCCTCCAATTCCACCTTAGACGATTCCAGTGCTGTTCCTACATCTCTTCCCCATTCTGACTTCTGGCTGACATTTTACTTCCATCAATTAGAATTTCCTGCTATCACTGACCTCAGTACTAATTAGGCATCTGGCCTGATGGGGTCCCCCCTATTGTCTTCAAGAACTGTGCTTCTGTGCTTACACTCTGCCTTGGTAAACTCTTTTGTCTTTGTCTATCAACTTGCATCTTTCCTTCTTGCTGGTTTGCTCTCATTCAGCCTGTTCCAAAGAAAGGGTGACCATTCCCAGCCCTCTAAATATCGCCCAGTTACTTAAACATCCTGTATATGAAAGCTTTTCAAGTCTTTTCTTTAAATAAAAAAAATAAAAAAAACGCAATTTTTCTATCACAACATTCTGTCATTATAGGACGCTTCACTGTTGATTTTCTCACCAACCTTTCAGACTCCTGGTCATCCTCCCTTCGGGACTTTGGCGAAAGCTTTGGCATTGCAATTGACATCTCAAAGGCTTTCGATCGTGTCTGGCATAAATCTTTACTTTCCAAATTTCTCTCTTACGGTTTCTATCCTTCTGTGCCCTCAATTCTAGCATCCTTTCTGGTTGTTCTGTGGCTGCTGTTGTAGACAACCACTGCTCTTCTCCTAGAGATATCAATACTGGTGTTCCTCACAGCTCCGTCCTCTCATCAACTCTCTTCCTTTTATTCATCAATGACCTTCTAAGCTGTACATCTAATCCTATCCACTCATCCGCTGATGAGTCCACTCTCCACTTTTCTATTCGCTTGCAGCAGCGTCCATTTCAGCAGTTGCTTCGACAAACAAGGGATGAGGGTAAGGCACACGTAATGTCTGACTTGGCTCGTTTCTCTGATTGGGGTAAAAATAACCTTGTTGTTTTTAATGTATCAAAAACTCCATTTCTTTCATCTATCACCCTGACAAAATCTTCCACTGGAATACCTTCTAATTTTTAACAATGTCCAACTCAATCCTACATCATCTTTAAACATACTTTGGGTTTCATTCTCTTGGGAATCATCTTGGAAAGAACATATTGTCTCCCTTGTAAGATCTGCTTCCAAGAGATTACGTGTGCTAAGCCGACTCTGCAGCTTCTTTATTTCTGCACAGTTGTTGACTTTATTCACGGGTTTTATTCGCCCCTGAGTAGAGTGCAATTCTCATGTGTGGGGAGACACCCCACACACAGCTCTCCTCAGTAGGGTGGAAATCAACGGCTTTTCGTCTCACTAACTGTCCTCCTCTTACCGACTCTCTTCAACCTCTGTCTCTTCATCACACTGTTGCTTCTTTATCTCTCATTTATCGCTACTTCAATGGTCACTGCTCCTCTGAACTGGCTGCTTGCATCCCTCCACCACTACGACGGGCCCGTAGCACCCGTCTAGCAACAAACTCTCATCCCTTTTTTGTTCGACTCTGTAATGCAAGAGTTAACCGCTGCTTCCAGTCCTTTATATATGCAACAGGTCAACTGTGGAACTGTCTTCCTCTGTCTGTTTTTCCTACTGCCTACAATCTCCAGTCATTGAAACGCAGTGTGTCCAGGCATCTCGAAGTGAATGGATCTTTAATTTGGCTCTCTGTTATTTTTTTTATTTTTTTTTCTTGGGGAAAGCAATTTGCAGGCCCCTGGCCTTTGGTTCCTTCTTCCTTGCATTAAAAAAAAAAAAAAAAAAACGCAAGCAGCCGGCCCAGCAGAGTCGTCCCATGCAGTCAGTTGGTGTTCCCTTGCGGTTGACAGCATCCCGCAACAGTGTGGTGCGGAAAAATGTGTGGGGGTTATATCTATCAGTCTATTTATCTATCTATAGGCGAAATAATTTACCAGGTGACCTTGACTACGGATATCATTCAAAACTGAATTACTCAATTGTCGCCTGACTCTTCACCTTTCCATAAAGTTGGTTCAAATTGACTTTACCCAGTGATTGACTTTAACCTTTCTGTGGTCTAACAGAAAATTTAATCACCTTACTTGTGGTAGCAGAGTCAATTGACTGCTTGTTTGAATCTCCAGCACCCGTCCTCCGTCCAGGCCACCCGCGCCTCCATATGTTGACCTTCCAGACTTTTCCGTGACCAACTATTACCGACCTTACAGCCCCATTGCGACTAAGGTTAGGAAAATCACCATCCCAAGAGGAGCTCCCCAAACAACCAACCTCCTTGCCACCTCAGGAATCAGAAACGTCTCACCAAGCAAGCCACCACTTCGAAACTGCCCCCTCGCCAGCACCCTCGTCTGTCTCTGTTTTCCCCCCGTTGCCAGCTCTCATCACGCAGTGTTGCCAAATTCTTTCATCTACACCAGTCACACCACACGCCCCCTTGATCTTAAGATCACTAATTAATACTCCTCCCCGCTTGACTCTCCCTCTTCATAATCTCTCATCCACACCGGTGGTCGCCTCTCTCGCCGCAACCGCCGCGGTATCTCCTCGTCTTCACCAGATGTTACTACCACTTCATCCCCATCAGGTGCCACTGGCCCCTCGTCCTCCGTCGATGAGTCCACGACTCTTCTAATGTCCAGGATATGCCGCGGCATCCCGTCGACGGAGACATTGTTCTGGGAATGCACATCAGTCACTGTGCCCTTCCCCCATTGTGATGTGCATTTTGCATTCGGTGGCTTCACCCAAACCTCATCTCCAATCTGGACGGACGCACCTCCTTCCTCGCTCCCCACACTCTTTGGTTCCATACTAGGATGTCGCCACTCATACTTAAACACCGCCCTCTGCGGAACAGTCGTCTCATCCTGGCCTGACTTGGGCGACATATTATACCAAAATACCGCCTCCATAGGTGTCACCTGAGCCCTTTCTGCCATGGCCTTGATTGTCCGATGATGTCTCTCCACGATTCCATTTCCACTTGGCCGGTATGCAGCTCTAAAGTAACGACTAATATTCCACTTGTCAAGCACATTCTTCAAAACCTGCGACCGGAAAGCAGTGCTGTTATCAATCAGCACCTCATCGACTGGGCCCCTCTCCAAAAATACCTCGTTCAGTGCTCCTGCAATTTCCTCTGCATTTTCTGCCCTCAGCTTTCTCCATATAGCTACCCTACCAGGTCCACAATCAACCATAGATAAATACAGCCCCTGCCTGTAATGCGTCACATCTACTGCTAGTCTCTTCCAATTGCTCTCTACTCTGATCTCCCCCGCTTCATGCACAACTGGTGCGGAATCAATTGACTGACACTTGCTATAGTGTCTCACCACCCGACGGACCTTGTCTCTCGTGACTGCTGGGTCAACCTTCCTCGCCACATACAGTGTCCTATCAACCCCCATGTGGTGCATTTGGTGCAGATCTTCCACACTTTGGACTCCTGTGCAGCACACCATAGCCTCTTCCGATGCCTCTTCCGGGACCCCTAGCCACGCTTTCTTCACCCTCGTTAGCACATCTGCTTTATTCTTCTCAGATGGCACAAAACTTAAACGCAGGTTGACCCTGAACTCTTCAATCAAGTCTTTAAAGATCCCCAAGCGGCGCTTCACAATCAGTTCTGAGAATACCTTCACCCGAACTCTGTTCTCAGCAGTCACTGCTGATCTCAGCCAACCAAACACTGTAGCTGAATCCGTTCGCAACTCGATGTCTGGCAAGTCCCACTTTAGAGCTAAACTGACGCCTTTCAGTACAGCATCCAGCTCTGCCACGTTGATATGGTTGTAGTCGTCTTTTTTCCTTAACCACGCACCATCCTCAACAGTCTCATCACCAATCTCCAAAATCACTCCCGTTACGATACTGCTTGCATCACACCAAACAACTCCTTTCTCCGACCTGGCCGCGTACCATCTCCCTCTTACCGGGTCTTCGTGCCTTACCCTCCTCACGATATCTTGCATCATTTCAACAGTCTCCTTCCCAACCTTGTCCTCCCCTCTCACACCCTCGGCTCTCCTCTTCACATAACAGCACGCTACCCGGAGCCATCCTGCAAACTGGGTAGTGGCCTACCAACTTTCCACACACGGAAAACAACTCCCTCCTACTCAAGTCCTCCCTCACTGCCGGCACCCAGTTCTCTCTCTCTTTCCAGTCTCAGACCCAAGGCAGTACCCCCTTCCAGTGGCTCAGGCTGTTTCGTGGCCAATCCATACAGCTTCAGGTGCTCCACAACTTCAGATACTGCAACCCTCGTCTCATCGATCAGTATATCATCAACATATGAATTTGTAGCAGCCTCCATCCCTTTCCCTTTACTCAACACTGTTTTGAGGATCCTTGTCATGATTTTCGGTGCCGAACTTAACCCGAAACCCAGCCTCGTTAAACAATATGTCTTCCCCTTGTAGCTCATTAGCTGGTACCTCCACAACTTCTTGACAACATGAACTTGCAGGTAGGCTGACTTCAAATCCACGATGGTCGAGGCTCCACCCATCCGTCTCCATTCTCTCAGCGTCTCACTACACACATAGACAGCATCATCGCCTGTATGAGACATCACATGGACATTGAGCTCACGGAAGTCCAGTACTGGCCGAACCTTGTTCTTCGTCGGCTGCACCACCGGCATCAATGGCAACACTCCACTTTTCACTTCCTTTCCCCACGGCACCAGTATACCCTCAGCGATCCATCTCTCCACCTCCCTGTCAAATTCTTCTCTTACGGGCTCTTTCATTGCATGCTCATGACAACCCACCTTATTCTTCAAAACCGGTGACTCTCCCTTTAGAAACCACTCCACTACCCACTTCGTGCCATCAAATTCTGCGATGAAGTCTTTGTCTACTATTTTACATAGATCGGCCTTCTGTCCAACAGCTGTCTTCGACTCTAACTTCTTGAGTCCCTCAGGCTCAGCACTCTTGCAACTTCCTTCCAACCCTACCTCCGCTACTGCAACGGCACACTGAACCTCCCCTCTCTCTACCTGTGAGCAAGATTCTGATGCCTTCCCAAAAGTTACTCCTCCATTCCTTATCATCACGCC
Organism: Birgus latro; assembly: GCA_018397915.1. Classification (NCBI taxonomy): domain Eukaryota; kingdom Metazoa; phylum Arthropoda; class Malacostraca; order Decapoda; family Coenobitidae; genus Birgus; species Birgus latro. The sequence continues at coordinate 9,041 of JAGKTI010041440.1, forward strand.
ACCCAGTTGACTAATCACATCCATTCCCACCACCACGTCAATCCCATTAATCACTTCAGTAAGCACGATAACCTTAAGTCTCAGCCGGGTCCCTTGCACCGTCAACTCTACTTCTTTGGTGCCCTCACATCCAATTTCTCTCCCATCAACTGTTATCAGCCCTTCACCCTTCTCTGTACATCTCCCTACTAGTCGGGAGGCACACACAGTGGTTGAGCAACCAGAATCCACCAGTGCCCTCACCCTCCTGGTCCCCACCAAGACCTTGACTACTGGCAAGGAACTTGGAAGCGCCTTTACTTGTCTGAGGGGGTAGCTTCCGGCGCAGCAGCTCCCCCTTGCCCATTTCCCTGGTCACACCGACTCGCTATGTGACCCTCCTTTCCACATCTGTAACATGTTAGGGCTGGCTTTGGCTCTCTACAATCTTTAATCATGTGAGGACCACCACATCGGAAGCAACGACCCTTGAACCCCCGAGTCTCCCTCTTGCTACTTTGCCCGCCTCATGAGGATGAGGCACATTGAGGAGCTTGCCAGCGTTCCGCTGATGCCGGACCTCTAGTTGCAACTGCTGCAACTTCCTGACCCCCAGCTCCAGAGGTCAATACTCTAGCCCTCATGATCAAATCACTCATATCCACCATTTCAATATCCTTCACCTGCTGCAGTTCCACTGATATCCTATCTGGGAATCCAGTCACAAATCCTAACTTTACAGCCCTCTCCAGGCCCTCACCCTTCCAGCCCGCTAGCCCTGCTAACCGTCTTATTTCGTTGGCAAAAACATCCACCTGTTCACCTGTCCACTGGATCTTCTTTAACGCTCTATATGTCTCAAACATCCCTTGGGAAAAAGCTGCCTTCAATCTATTTCCTATTTTCTTATAGTCCTGCTGATCGCTATCACTCATCTCAAGATACAAGGCTAATGCATCTCCTTCCAGAAACAATGGTACAAAACTGGCCAAATCTTTGATGTCTGTCAGTTTGGCCACCAACTCAGCCTTTTTTAACCAAACCACCACATCGCCCTGACCATCATACGACCTCATCATCTCGCTACTCAGCTTCCCTTTTCCAGCCATGTTAATACACTGCCTAGATAGCTTGTGGTCTAACAGAAAATTTAATCACCTTACTTGTGGTAGCAGAGTCAGTTGACTGCTTGTTTGAATCTCCAGCACCCGTCCTCCGTCCAGGCCAC
>JAGKTI010041443.1:0-10247 GCA_018397915.1 Birgus latro
TTTTTGGTAACTTCTTAACACATTAACAGCATCATGAAAACAGGTTAGGCATGAAAATCTTTATGGTAACCATAGGTTAGGTTAGGTTAGGACCAGATATGAAATTAATTGCTTCAACCTTTTTTCTAGCTGTTTTACTTAAGAACCATTCATGAATAAATTAAATTGCAAGCAGGAAATTATGATTAACATTTAGGGTAACTTCTTAACACATTAACAGCATCATGAAAACAGGTTAGGCATGAAAATCTTTATGGTAACCATAGGTTAGGTTGGGTTAGGACCGGACATCAAATTAACTGCTTCAACCTTTTTTCTAGCTGTTTTACTTAAGAACCATGCGTGGAAAAATGAAATTGCAAGCAGGAAATTATGGTTAACATTTTCGGTAATTTTTTAACACATGTACAGCATGATGAAAACACGTTCGGCATGAAAATCTTTATGGTAACCATAGGTTAGGTTAGGATCGGACATGAAATTCACCGATTCAACCATTTTTCTAGCTGTTTTGCTTAAGAACCATGCATGGAAAAATTAAATAGCAAGCAGGAAATTATGATTAACATTTTCGGTAATTTTTAACACATGTATAGCATGATGAAAACACGTTAGGCATGAAGTTAGGGTACTTACAAACAAAAAGCGGCCGTCCTGATGTAATAACCCACTCTATCATCTCAGACTCTGACAGGAAGACGTTACACCTGACACACCTTTCCACTGGAGAATCACCAGCACTTCTCACCAACACTTTCACCAAGGTTTTTTTTTTTTTTAATAACTGGAATAACATCACTTCACTGCACTGTACACAACAGTAAATTCCCGTGTGGTCTAGTGACGATCCATGGAGCCTTGTGAACTTCTCAGCAGCAGCTTTTAGCTCCGTTCCACGTACCAACACACCAGCAGCACGTTGTTGTCGATACGAAATCAACGTGGAGCGGTCGATGTCTGCATACTTAGGAGTAAACATCACCTTCCTCTGCACGTTTCGTCTGGTCTTCGATGCGAAATCAGCCGTGTACTGCTGTAGTTTGTCTCGGGACTTCTTGATATCAAACAAGGTGGAGCGAGGGAGGTTGAACTCACGTACGATGCGCCCTGTTGACCAGCCGGCGTCCACCTTGTCCGATATCTGCCTCTTCTTCTCCAGAGTCAGAACCACCCTTTTCCTCTTCTCAGGAGGTGGGGCCATCATCACACACATGATGAAGAAGGTGAAGAGCAGTATCAAGCACTGTAGGAGGTAGGGTATCACCACAAAAGCAATCACTTCGGCCGCCATTTTCGGAGTTGTTCACGAGGGAGGAGGGGAGTGGGTAATGGCAACCGCCGACAGTGGCGTCACGAGTGTAAACAGAGGGGATCAGCGCGCGGGGGAAATTTAAACTGACGCAGTCCCAAAAAATTGAAAATTAATCGATTTTTTCGGATTTTTTTTCATTTTGGGGGTTGGACAGCCAAGAATGTCTGGTTAGTGAGTATGTCCGGTTATTGGACGTCCGGATATTAAAGGGATTACTGTAACTGGTTCTTGAAGGTCTTTCGTAAGTCGTTTTTTTCGTAATTCCAACTCTCATTCTTATATTCTCTCTCTCTTTCTCTGTTCAACCCAACCCAAATCCCATTATTGCTAAGGACACAAAGTTTTTTTCTACCCCATCACCTTTCTACTCCATACCTACTTCTGTGCTATCCTCTCTCTCTCTCTTTCTCTCTCCAACCCAACCCAAATCCCATAATTGCTGAGGATACAAAGTTCTTTACCCCATCGCCTTTCTATTGCATACCTATTTCTGTGCTATCCTCTCTCTCTCTATACTAAGGACACGAAGTTCCTTTCCTCTACCCCATCTCCTTTCTACTTCATACTTATGTCTGTGCTCTCTGTCTCTCCAACCCTAATCCCACAATTACTAAAAAACACAAAGTTCTTTCCACCCCATTGTCTTTTTACTCTGTACCTACTTCTGTGCTCTCTCTCTCTCTCTCTCTCTCTCTCTCTCTCTCTCTAACCCAACCATAATCCCATAATGGACTGGTTGACGGTCAATTTTTTTGTTTAAAGTAAACAATTTATTTGGGTAATGAATGTGTTGAATTATGCTATTATATAGTTAATTTGACAAACTAGAGTAAAAATTTGAAGATACAGTGCCCTCGCACAGTGACCGTATTCAGAGTAAATGATTTTCCTATTGAACGAGCAGGGGGTAGTCAGGTCCACAAAACCATAATGAACGAGTTGAACCCCGAGTGAACGAAATCAGGGGAAAGAGTAGGCCATGACCACCATCCCCCATTTTGAATGACCCCCCCCCCAGTGGATGCTGCACAAGAGGCCAGATCTGAGAAACCTTTTGAGCAGAATCCAATGGAAGACGAAGATTTGCCTGTCTCTTTGCCTAAGATCAATAAAATTCTAGCGGCAGTGTATGTTTTGAGAGAAAGAGTCAAGGCAATTGAAACTGGCTACCTTTGGACACATGAAGTGCTCAGTGGAGTAGAAACCACTTTTCATCATAACATTGAAAGGCACAATATGGAAGTCAACAGAAGAAAACAAACACTCATCACATGCTACTACCGAACTCAGGAACAACAGGAACCAGTTGCCTCTACATCGTCTGCTACACATCATAGGGAAAACAATGATGATGTGATGCCAGTGGTGTCATCTTTGGACTCTGAAGGTTTTATGGGAGAGATGAATGAGGTAGAGGCATGTGGAAAAGTGGTTCAGTCAAGTGATGAGGGGAGAGACTGGTGACAGGAATGAGGGATTGGAAGGTGATGTGGCAGGGATAAACTAAGTGTATCTCCCTGCCTCGGAACCACCTGTATTCAAGCCAGTCAGGGCCACCATCTGCTCCATTTAAGGTAAATTACGATAGTTTTATACATTATATATCTGAACTGTATGTGTTTGAAATGTGCCCTTTAGTACATCTCTATGGCTCAAAAAGTGGGCTTTGAGGGAGCAATGCCACCCTTATGCTATTTTTTCCATAAGATATGTTGTTCACAGTGAACGAATTCAAAATGAATGAGCTCGTCTGCCGCCCATAAACTCATTCACTGTGCGAGGGCACTGTGTAAGCCTTCAAAGTTGCACAAAAAGAGGTTGATGGCAGAGCGAGCCTCCAGTGGCTGTGACGTCACAGGCTGCCAAGCCCGGAGACAAAGCAAGACTGTGATCACCAGCTAAGTTGTGACTGTGGTTCTGCTGATTAGCCAAGCTTTGCTATGCCACGGTCAAGTCAGAAACCAACCACCACTTGTGCTTTGTTCCACTGTGCAAGAACACAAGTAAAATCACAACAGAAAAAAGAATCATCACTGTTCTAAGAGCAGGAAGCTGCGGTGGCAAGCAGTGCGTCGGAAGTACCTGATCACAACTGGCAACTCCGACTGTGCAGTGTTGCCACTTTACTTTCACTCATGATCCACGTAAAAGTTACTTTTTATCCACAAAATATCCACAAAAATCATCAATATTCCACAGTGTATTCCACAAACATATTTCCTTACTAGACAATATTGAAATCATAATTTTACTGTTGCGTCACATTTATTGACAACTGATTACAAACTTGAATGCTATAAAATTAAAACAAATTGCACTTTTTAACAAAAGCAAAATTATATGGCACAAAAACCATGAAAAAGATCTATCCTCTTTGTGTATCATTCTTTTTTTTACTATTCTGCATCCAACTCAAGAGATATAATAGCTGCATTGTCATCATCACTTTCGGCATTTCCCTTAGCACTGAAATTTTTTACCATATCTTCAGTTGGCCTGAAAGTGACGCATGACATCCCTCGAACAGATAATCCATATCTGATCTGCAGTATTGCTTCTACTGATCTTACACAAAAACGATTTCTTAGCTTAGTGTGTACCACATTCATTGGAGAGAAAATGCGCTCTACAGAGGCATTAGAGAAAGGTAAGGCACACAATGCCAATGCTAGGGATGAAATGTTGGGGTATTTTGATTCCCCAGCAGAATTCTTTTTCTCTCTAACTTCAGCCCAAAAAGAAACACTGTTTTCCAAACAAGACTTGGGCCACTGATCTAAATTTACAGCATTCCATTCATTTTCTAAGCTATCCATGTCACTAAAGGTTGACTGGTACTGACAGGCAATTGGTACAAAGGAGTCTTTGTGCTGGGAAGTAGCAATGGCAGGATGTAATTTTTTCAGCATTAGCAGAGTTTCAACGTTGCCAGGCAATCGAATCTGTACTTGATTCAGGAGTTCTAACAGATATTTCTGACAACGCTCTTTCACATACATTATTTGATTACCATTTAGAGGACAGGAATTACCATAGGTATTGAATTCATATCCAAAGTTAATGACATTCAGTGGCAAGAGATAACTTGCATAATTAAGTTTAGGAAGATCTTCTTTTGGGCATTTTGACAGAAAGTATGGTTCAATTACCAGTTGCATCAGATTCCTACACATGTCAAGAAGATCTTCTGTAAGCTTTGTGATGTCTACATTCTGTCCCTGAAAGAGTTTGTTCACTCTCACAACTTCTTTAAGTGTTTTACGAACAAACAAAAGGAATAGTTTGTTCTGGGGATCTTTAAATGCTAGGCTAAGTTGTTTTGCAGTATGGCAGCGTTCTTTTGTAGATCAAAGTGGAGCTTCAGTGCGTCCCACTGATCAAGAATAGCATTAACAGCCTCCAAGTGTGACAACCAGCGTGTGCCAGCTAGCCCTGGAACTTTCTTTGGTACAGAGTTTTCTAAAACTTGGTACAACTCAGTGTAAGTTTGCCTTCTTTTTGGGCTGTTAGCAAACCACGTGTGTGTTTCACTATGTAGTCAACGACTGTGGGAAGCTCATTGCATGCTTTACTTGCTGCTAAGTGAAGAGAATGACATACACACTTGATTAGTGTGATATTTGGATTATCCCTTCTCAATAATGTTATGAGAGAGTGAGTGCGTCCAACCATAGCACTAGCTCCATTTGTACCAATTCCTATCAGTTTATTAATATCTAAATTGTCCTCCTGCAAACATTCCTTTACAGTCTTGTATACAGCTTCTGCAGTAGCATCTTTAAGGGGCACAAGTCGATAGAAAGTGTCAACCATAGCTTCTGCAGTAGCATCTTTAAGGGGCACAAGTCGATAGAAAGTGTCAACCATTGCTCCCTTTTTTGGACTGAAGAAGCGAATGCTCATAGCTAGGCATGAAATTTTCGCTTCATTTGTGCTCTCATCAACAATCAAGCTGAAATGTTGGTCTTTAATTTCATCTCTCAATTGTTTTGCGAAACTTGGTGCAAGAACATGTTTCTGTAACCGAGAGCATTTAGTGCGGTGTAACTTTATTTTTTTGCAAAATATTTGACTTATTATCTAGCTGTGGGACCAGTTCACCCAAGTGGTCTATAGATAGATTAGATGAATGTTCTGTCACAAACACTGCCAGTTTTAATTCTGCTATTTTTGTTGGGTCATTCACCAATGGTTGGAGACTGTCCTTAATGGATCCCTGTACTTTCCTTCCTGCTACTGACATAAGGTCCAAGTGCTTCTTCCCTGAAGCGTGAGTCAGCAGCGACTTCATATGGGCTTGAAGAACCGTCCCACAGGTCTTACAGCGGGCCTTTGTTGAGTCCCCAGGACACTGTTGTAGCCATCCTATAGTAATCAGGGTTGGCATTACAAACCACCCAAAAAAAAACACGCACAAACACACACACACAAACACACACACACCCTTAAACACTGGGGTTCCTTGTTCATAAAAAAAAAAAAAGTAGCCCTCGCATCTAGCCTACACCATCATGGTATGTTTCCTAGTTGCAGTTCATTAAAACTGCACGTAAGAAAAAATATCCATTAAGAATGAAAATTCACAACATACACAAAACTATTTTACCTTTGAATCTGCCATCGTTTTCCCACGTACAGCTGTACCTCTGTGTATATTTCTTTTCACTCATGTTGGCACTGTTGATTAGTATGTAGTATTAGTTTAGATATAGATATAGTATATAGTATAGATTATATATAATATAAAAAAGTAAGGTACTATATTTGTAATATAAGAGTGTGAAGAATGAAACGCAAGTGACTGTGACGTACTGTGACTGGCCAAGCCAAAGGAGGACTGGGGAAGGGAGGGCAGGGAGAGACAGCCGGCTGCAGGGACGCGAAGTGAACATGAAAAAAACGTGTCAAAGAACGGAGCATGTTTAGTAATACAGGTTCTGGGCAAAAATTTTAATTGTGCACATTTTTTTTTTCTTTCATCTTATTTTTCCCTCATAGAGTATCCACAGTCTATATCTTTCCACGAGATTTCACAAAATATTAAACATCCACAAAAAAAATCCATGGACAATGTACATGTCCACAAAAAAATCCACAAATTTCGTGTTCAACTTGACTGTCCACAAAAGGGTCCACAAAAGTTAATTTTATCCACAAATTTGTGGATAATATCCACGATATGGCAACACTGCGACTGTGTGCAGCAGTGTGCGAGGAAATACCAAATCGGGGGAAAACATTTATAATTTTTTTCACCATATAGATTCATGCACACCTAATTATCTGAAATTCAGTCAAAAATTTGTGCTTAATATGACTATTCATATAAAATCAAAATTCACAGCTAAAACGTGTTAAAGTTAGCAGATACTTCCCCTTCAGATTGTTAACACGCACTGACAGACTTCCATTGTGCATAAATATTGATTTAAAATGCAAGTAAGTGTATTTGCCTTGTAAATCAATATTTACACAAAACAGAAGTCTGTCAAGGCAAGTTGTCAAGCTAGACGTGAAACACTTCTGCTAACTTTAGCAAATTTTTGCTCTGAATGCTGAAATTTTATTAAAGGTCAATTAAACACAAGTTTTTGACTGGATTTCAGATAATTAGGTAAGACCTATATAGTTATAAAAATTACAATAGCCTAGCATATACAGCTTAACATAACCTAACAGTCACCTGTCAAGCTTTGGGGGAGGCGGTGGCTCAATCGGTAGAGAGGTGGCCTGCGGTCCCACGGACCCAGGTTCGAATCCTCGCTGGGGCAGGGAACAGTTTAAGGATTTGAAATTCAGCAAATCAGGCTTTACTGATCTACCAGAAGACCCGCCGACATGTCGTAAAAATACCCCCGCTAATACCAATAAACCAGTCCTGTATGAGACAGCCCTAGCATGTATTCAATATGGACGGTGGGTGTTAGCGCCGAAGTGGTGACATGGTATGTAGGAGGACTGCTGGGCCATGATAGCAGGCTGTGAAGCCTATGCCCAGAGTCGGACACATAAAAAAAAAAAAAAAAAGCAAAACCAATCCTAACTTTGGCATAAGGCATAACTGGTAGCGATGTGATTATTTCATTCTCCAGATTAGACTGGCTCTTACTAAAAAGATGTTCAAACATCACCAGTACATGAGACCAAGAAATGAGATAGCCAAATACTCCACAGAGGTCTAGTTGTTGACAGTTAGGCCTATCTAGGAGGAAAAAACATTGAAATATTTTGGTCTTTGTGACATCTTCCCTATGTATTACTGCCCAGTTTCTGGGCTATATGCCCCTTGAGTCAGGACCTAGCAATAGTTATCCTCATTCAGTTCATAAATCACTTCATGACGACTTTATCAAATCTAATCTTTGTGCTACTGAGTTGTCCTACAAGTACCTTTGTCGCAAGGTTAGCTCTCACTATGAGTCTCTAAAACCGACAAAACTCTTCACTAAAGCACAAACATAGCATACTTCATCTTTAAGAGAGCTATCACACTGTCATACATACCTAGTATAACAGCTAAATATCACAGAAATCTTACCGGTACTAAAGTATGATTCCCAGACATTGTTATGACTAGCTGCCAGCTGTGGCCCTGGTTGGGTTAGTGACATTGCAGTGAGGGTGCATGTTTCACGCAAGGTACAATAATCTCCAACTTTGATTGGCTATTTTTTATCATAAATATTAAATCAAGAAGAAAAAACAATGATATTCTGATGATTATGAGTGGCCATTTTATTACTTTATGTAACTTGTACACGACTGTCAACAAATCCATTACTGAAGACAGAAAGTTCTCTCCCTCTACCCCATCGCTTTTCTACTCCATACCTACTTCTGTGCTATCCACTCTCTCTCTCCCTCTCCAACCCAACCCTAATCCTATAATTACTGAGGACACAAAGTTCTTTCCCTCTACCCCATCACCTTTCTACTCCATACCTACTTCTGTGCTATCTTCTCTCTCTCTATCTCTCTCTCCCCCCCCACCCAGATTAAAGCCCATTATTGTCTCCACTCCTCCACTTAGCCCCTACCCTTCCCTGAACTGCAATTATCACCTTAACTCATTGTCAGTGTCTTCACCTGACCCCATACTTCCTTGCTATGACTGCCCCCCACACACACACATACAATTTTTTTTGTATCTGCAGATTTTTCATAAGTCGACCCTTCGTAAGTAGGTCTGACTGTATTACGTTACAGACTATAAGCCACATGCTGAGCGAGAATGGCTGTCCAGTTCCCAACCGAATGGTCAAAGTCCACTGGCCGCCTGGATTAGTCAGAAACTCCCGGCCACGCACGGCCATCCGCCTCCTTACCGAATGGTCAAAGTTGCATTGTCATCCGGATTACTCGGGCACTCCTTATGTCCATGATGTATGGGGACCCAGTGTTTCTGCCATGCTGCGACATTTGCCTGGGCGAGTGAAAAGGACCCTTGTGCTTGCAAGTCAGTGTGCTGCTTTTTGCTTGTTTGCTCATAGCCAAGCATGGGTAGAGACATGCCAATGCCGTACACTCTCCAGCGATACTGCACCTCAGTTCCCGCCTTTGTCTCTGTGTGTGTGGACGTGCTTGGCTGAGGTAAAGCAATAGCAGCTTCCATTGTTGCATTTGTGGTGGTGCCCTACCTTCTCCAGGCCTTAATCTGCCTCTGTGGTATTCTCGTGTGTGTGATGATAACCCCACCACCACCCGAGAAATGATAGAGGAGGGTTTTAACTCTGAAGAAGCACAAGATATTGGACAGGGTTGATGCAGGCTCACCAACTTCATGCATTCTTTGTGAATATGACTTGGCCTGGTCAACCTTGTTTGATATAAAGAAATCACAGGACAAGCTGACTCAGTACGAACAGGACTACGGTGATACCACCTGAAAAGACGACCAGAAAGTGATGTCCCAGCCCCACCACGCCAGCATAAACCAGTTGACTTTGGTTCGGTTCTGCTAACAACAGAGTGCCGGAGTGCTTGTAAAAGGGACTGAATTGAAGGCTGTAGCTGAGAAGTTTGCATGCCTACACAACGTGCATGACTTCAAGGAATCCGAGGGTTGGCTCTTCTGGTTCAAACTTTGGCATGGACTTCCTGGCCATAAGGCACATAGCAAGGCTTTGGACATGGCAGCGGAAGATGTTGAGCCATTTTGTTACAAAGTGCAACACCTGATCATGAAGGAGGTCTTTGCTCTCGGTCAAGTGTACAATGCCTGACGAAGCTCGCCTGTTCTACTGATCCTTGCCCACCAAGACCCTGGCAGAAGAGACAGAGAAGACTGCGCCTGGTTGGAAGTTGTCCAAACATGTCTAGGTGTTGTGCTGTAAGACATAAAGTAACTTGGTGGTGGGATGAGGGTGTAGAAGCTGCAGTTAAGGAGAAAAGAAGGCTTTTCCGGGAATGGAAGAATGGTGGTAACAGGGAGGAGTACTTGGCTGCCAAGCGCAGGGCTAGAAGAGAGGTATACAGGGCGAAGTCTGAGTCACAGAGACTTTTACTTGATAATCTAAATCATGGAGAAAGGAAAAATATGATTTTTAGGGTGGCAAATCAGGTGAAGAGGGCACTTTGGAGCTGCAGATTAGGAGGCCCTCAGGCAGTACTTCTTTGATTTTCCATGGAATGATTATTGCTTCCTTGGCTGGGAGCCATCTGAGTGTGCCTTGCGCGTTACGGAGGTTATTCTCTCGGGCATGGAAGCATACATTCCATTCTCATATCCTCTGACTAATGCAAGAAAGCCTTGGTTTAATCACGCTTGTTCTAATGCTGTCCGCAACAAGGAGAGGGCCTATAAGAGGTACCGGAGCCAACCCACCCCTGAATCGCACCTTTTATATATTTCTGCCCGGAATCGTGCTAAGTCTGTTCTTCGCTCTGCTAAAAACAATTTCATCCGTGCTAAATGTTCCCAACTCTCCAACTCGAA
>JAGKTI010041444.1:0-10247 GCA_018397915.1 Birgus latro
GATTCAGGGATATGCATAATAATACATGCATTCTTTACACACACACACAATTCTTTCATTCCTTCAGCCATTTCCTTTACTCCTCTCTCTCACGTCACCACTTCAGTCAAGAGCGATATCATTCTTTTAATACCTGAGCTAGGAAAAAAAACAAAGTACTGACGTCAAACATATTCTTAAACCAATCTTGAGTCCTCCACTAAAAGAAAGTAGATCACATTTCATCCATCAATCAAAACAATCCACATTCCTCCACCAATCAAAACAAAACAACTTAATCCTGAGTCATCCACTAATAAAGACAATCCACATTCATCCATCAATCAAAACAATCCACATTCATCCAATTAAAACAATCCACATTCATCCACCCATCAAAACAATGCACATTCATCCACCCATCAAAACAATTCATTCATCCACCCATCAAAACAATCCACATTCATCCACCCATCAAAACAAAACAGACCATAACAATTTCTCCACCCATCGCAAAACACTATCTCTTTTCGTTCAGTTATCAAAACAAATTTTCACTTTCATTCTCCACGACCAAACTGAACCCAATTTCATAACGAAATAAATATGCACAAAATCTTATTCTTTCATTTATCTTTGGCTGAGAGAGAGAGAGAGAGAGAGAGAGAGAGAGAGAGAGAGAGAGAGAGAGAGAGAGAGAGAGAGAGTCATCACCCTCACCATTATAACCAACTTCACCACCACCACCATCATCATCCACACCCCATTTCCCACTACCAATACACACTCCCAATACAAAATCCTCCTCCACACTCATCCACCAGTAACAAATCAATCCACTAAGCCTTTCCACCAATAAGCGTGCGGGGACGGGAGGCGGGGCTGGCGTGGACCAATCAGGAGCGAGGGTGGCCGTGACGTCATTAAAAGCAAGTTATTAGCTCTAGTGACAACATTTACGCTCGTTAAGGTGTCCCATCTCTCTCTCTCTCTCCACTCACTTTCTTTTACCCTTTCTACCTCTATAATTATCTCCCTCCCTAGCTTAACTCTCTCGCACTTTTTCTTCTCTCTGTCTCTCATAAATATCTGCATCCCTATTATCTTTTTTTTTCTTTCTTTCTCTCTCTCTCTCTCTCCATCATTCTCTTTCTCTTCCCCTTTCTACCTCTCCTCTAAATATCTCCCTCCCTATTCTCTTTTTCTCCCTCTCTCCCACTTCTTCTCTCTCCCTCTCTTTTCCCCTCGTCTCACTCCATTCTCTTCCTCTCACCCTTATCTCACTCCATTCTCTTTCTCTCACCCTTATCTCACTCCATTCTCTTTGGTTTCTTCTCTCCCCTCCCCTCACTCCCCCTCCCCTTTGGCACCCACTTCTTTCTGCCCCCTCTTCCTCTCCTCTCCCTCCCTCTCCCCTCGAACTCTCTCCACCACAGAAAACGGAAAAAAGAATAGGGCAACCTTAAGTATATTTATTTCCTTTCAGACACTGGAGGTCGTAATCAAATGCATAATTATGAGGGCAGATGCCTGTTTTCTAATGCAGTATTACGAGCGAACTGAAGATCAAGTTATTTCGAGGTTTTTAACGACTGTGAATTCTTTAAAAGTTTAGATAATAATAATAATATAAATAAGCGGTAATAGCATCATTAATAATAATAATAATAATAATAATAATAATAATAATAATAATAATAATAATAATAATAAGGGCCCTACGCTCCTGTTTATATAGGGTAAAAATGGGACAGGTGGTGGTGATGATGATGATGATGATGATGACAGGAGAAACGGTAATAATGGAGGAGAGGGGTGATGACGAAAACAAGGAGAATAAGCAAACCTAGCAGGGGGGTAAATCGGGGAGAAGAGTGGGGTGAAAACGAGGAGGAGGAGGAGGAGAGGGAGCAAAGGATGGAGGAGATGGATGGAAGGAAAAGACAACGATACAGCAGAGGAAGAGGGGGAGAAGAGGAAAATGAGGGGGTTAGGGCAAATAAGGAAAAGAATTAAGGGAACTGGGGGCGTAAATGGAGAAAGAGGAGGAGGAGGAGTGAAAAAGTGAGAGACGCGGAAGTGAGCGGGGAGAAAAAGTGGAGAGGAGGAACTAAAAAGGCATAAAGCAAAATATTGGGATGAAGGAGCGAGCACAGCGGTGGAGGGACGAGGAAGATGAAAGAGGAGGAAGACAGACAGGAAGATAGATAGATAGATAGACAGATGGATGGATGGGTGACTGGATGCAAGGGTGACTGGATGCAAGGGTGACTAGATGGATGGATGACTGGATGGATGGGTGACTAGATGGATGGGTGACTGGATGGATTGATGACTGGATGGATGGATGGGTGACTGGATGAATCAATGAATGGATGGATGACCGATGGATAGGTGACGATGGATGGATGGATGGATGAGTGGATAACGGATGGATGGATGGACAGATATACAGAGATTCTGTGTGTGTGTGAGTGTGTGAGAGAGAGAGAGAGAACGGGTGGGTTTGGGGGAAAGTTGTGGTGTGTGAGGGGAAAGCGAGGTAGACTGGAGACATTTCTTGATCGCATATTTTTGAGGCAAAGTGGAATGTGGCAATGGAGGGATGATGACAGAGAGGAGGTGACAGCCATATTATATACAGGCATGGATGGACACACACACACACACACACACACACACACACAAATCAGGTAGATGGATACAGATAATTATATAAAAAAAAAATAATAATGTAAGTGACTGCGAACGTTTGTAGTATTTCACATTTACACATCCTACACACTCTGCTGTCTCTTGTACGTGATGCGGACTTAGCACCAACTTAGGCTACTGTAGTTACGAAAATTTAACCACACGCAGAAGAGATGAATGGAGGAAGAGGAAAACTGCACGGAGTCAGATGGGATGAACAGACAAAGATCAAAGTCCGCATTCTCGACAGTAAAGAAGCTCCTTAACGCCTTTTTCTTAGTGATTTATTTTGCTTATTACACCCACGACTGAGGGAAAAGGAAGACTGCAAAAGACCAGATGGGATGAACATACGAAGAGCAATGTCCATATTCACTTCGGCTAAGGAAGCTCGCTAGCACTTCTTCCTAAGAGATTTATTTTGTTTATGACACCTTTTTGCCCTCTCCTGCATCACAGAAATAATTCAGCCATCGCCACACTCCATATAAATAACGTACAAAATGATATTAACCACCTACAGCCAAAAATAAATCGTTAAGGAAGAGGTGTCAGGGAGCTTCATTACCAGACGAATATACGGGTCCAAGAAAATACCAACTAAAAAAAAAAATACTACGATTGCTTTCTAAGCTGAACATATCCCTCTCGAGTAATATAAGTATTGTTGTATAGGCGATTCAGTTTAAAAGAAAAGTATTAGCCAAGGGTTGAGAAAAGAAAGCGAGAGGGAGAAAGTGAGTGAGGCAGGGAAGAGAGAAATTCCCAGCCGATATACCTGTTCATTTTCCAACACGGCGTATACAGCGTGGGGGCAAAAGGTCGCGTAATTTTTCACCTCTTCTACCCCTCACTATCCTCTTCTACTAACACTCCTAAGATGAGAGCGGACTGGTATGTTTCTCTGGCCCTATATAACTTTCTCTGATATGAAGGGTATTGACAGACATGCCGTGAGTGTGCAGTACATGGAGAAAAATAGTACGAGAACTTTTGATGTCGACTGTACAAGGGACGGACTCACCTGAAGGGATCCACAGTACCTCCACCTTCCACGACCATCATCAATAACAACAACAACAACACGTACCTGCAAGTAGAAAAAAGCATAACATCAATAACCGCTTTGTGACCTTTACTTCCAACAACAACAACAAATTCAGTTATCCTCCTCCTACTCTTCCTCCTCCTCCTCCTCATCTAATCAATGCCTACCACAGTTATCCTCCTCCTACTCTTCCTCCTCCTCCTCATCTAATCAATGCCTACCACTGTTATCCCCTCTATTTAAATTCCACTCGGATAAACAAACGATAATATATGATGGTGAAGGATTTGGCAAGCTCAACCTTGTCAATGATTCTCTCTCTCTCTCTCTCTCTCTCTCTCTCTCTCTCTCTCTCTCAGCCAGAACACTTTATTTAGAGTCCCCTGATGGTGCGGAATCATTAGCAAAAACAAGCCTACTTTCTTTACACATATATCCACTTACTGCATTCCTCACAACCCTCTCTCTCTCTCTCTCGTTTTTACCTGAGCAAATACCTGAGCCTCCCACCCTCCAATATTTTTGTATCCACATTGCTCTTTACCTTGAAAGTTTTTATTTTATCTGTTACACAAGTTTATTTCTCACTTCCTTCGTGAACCTGATGAGAATACCGTACTCATCTATCACCATCACCACCAAAGCAACAAGAGCCACCACAACGACAACATTCAACACCATCATCACAACAATACTAATACTAATAATAATAAAGACAAAACCACAAGTTCATATATAAAGGAAGCACATAATTATATTTAAAAAAAATGAAAAGGGGTAGAGAGTAACATACATATATTCCACAGAAACCCTTAACATACACAGCCTTTTATTTATGCTATATTTCTCTTGGAAGTCTAAGCATCCTATAAAAACCAGACAAGATACTGATGACTGTTTATATTAGTTTTTATCTCCTTACCTAACACCTCTCTCTATTTTACTCCCCTCCCACTTCTTACCTATATATATATATGCATCTCTCTCTCTCTCTTGAGCCTCTATTTTTACCTCCCTCCCTCACCTCCCACTTACCTAAATTCCCTCCTTTCACATATTCTCACCTGACTCTTATCTCCATGCAGACATGTATATTTTCCTTCCTGCCTCCACTTCTCCTTCCTTTCCCTCCCCCTCCTTGCTCTCCTTTCCTTTACCTAAATTCCTCCTCCTTCCAGCCTACTTACCTACATACCACTCTGTTTCCTTCATTCATTTGTTTGTTTTCGTTTTATACAATCATTGCTAACTATTTCTCTTTTTCTCTCTCTGTCGCACACATTCTACACCCCATCTGTTTCCTCGACCTTGCTCTGTCCCACATAACCTTCACACAACCATTTCCCTTTCCATTCCATATCTGTGTCCTCGCCTCCCACGTCATTTGCCTTCCTTCCTCCCTGTTCCCCCCTCACCCCTTCCCCTTCCCCTGCCACTCCTCTCTCTCTCTCTCTCTCTCTGTTTCTCATATGGCTTATCTTCCTACTCTCTCTCTCCCTTTGTATGTTTCCTACTTTCTCTTCCTCCCTGCCGCCCTCTCCCCCTACAAGTTTCTTCCCCCTTGTCTCCCCCACCACCTCCCTGTTCCCCTCCTCTCCCCACCAGTCTATTTCCCTGCCACCATGCAGTAATCCTCAATGACTTCCCCCGTCGCCGTCTGTCCTCCTTTCTCTCGTAACTCCTTCAGTTCCCTGGCTATTTTCCACAATCAGTCTCCACCTCCTTCCCCTCTCACCCAGTTTACAATCTGCTCCCCAGTTCTCCATAACTTTTTTCACCTCATCCTTTCTCTCTCGCTTTGTGTCCTCCTTCCAGCCTAACTCCTTCAATTCCCTGACTATTTTCTTCAGTCAATCTCCACCTTCTTGCCATCTCACCCAGTTTACGGCCTGCTAGAGCCCAATTCCTCACTACTCTGCCATCCATCCTCCCTCTTTCACCCTATGTCCTTCTTCACGTCTTACCGTTTCGATCCATGCTGCCCTGCTCTGTCTCCTACCTCCTTGGTTTTCAATTTCTTTACTTTCCCTCTTCCGTGCACTTCCCATCCCCACGTCTTCCCTTCTTAATGTCCCCCGTTACCTTCCAGTGTCATCATCTCACGCCTCCCAGTCCTCATTTTTCAGTGCCTTCTCTGTCGCCGTCTGCCCTTCTTCCTGTCTTACACCTTCAGTCTCTTCCTCCCTTCACTCCTAACCTCTTCACTACGCCGATGACTTTTATATTTCTTACACTTTCCAGACGATTTTTTTTTTTTTAAAGTTTACGAAAGGCTTCTCGTACTGAATGGCTTTGACACCATATCCATTAACCCTTTCTCTACGATGACGTCCCCTTCTTGTCTTAGCTACCTCCAGACGTCTTAACCCAAGAACAACTCTCGCAGTGAAGAAGTTTAAAAGAAAAACTCTCGCAGTGAAGAAGTTTAACAGACCCACTTACTGCTTCTTAACTACAGCTATTTCCCTTCTTCCCAGACACGCCATCCTTCTCCCTCCCACTCCGTCTCACTGGCATCCTTCATCATTCTTGTGTACATTTCCTTCACCATGTCTTAAACGCTTACATCCCCGTCTTCTTGGCCTTTCCCGTCTCTGTCACATTCTTCTGTGTGTTTCCTTCCTGTGTGTCTTTGTCCCTGTCTTACTGTTTTTATTCGTCTCCTTGCCCTTTCTCTCACTCTCTCAATTTTTCTCCATCCAGACTTTCCAGTCTCTCTGCCCTTCCCTTCCTCTCCCTACCAGTCTGTCTCAGCCTCTTTCTCCTTCTCCGTCTCTCCCTGTCAGTCTCTTGTCCCTTCTCTGTCTCTCCCTGTCAGTCTCTTGTCCCTTCTCTCTCTCTCCCTACCAGTCTGTCGTACCATTTGTTTGCTCTTTCGTCCCTCAACCCTCACTTTCCCCAAATCCCTGCAATCAGTCCTTCACCAGTTTGTTTTTCCGCCCTCGTACCAATGCATTTCCTCGACACCCTGCCCCCTTTCCACAAATCTTCCCCCTCACCCCACCATATCAGCGCCCCTGTTACCCGGCCCCCCCCCCACCCCAAATCAGTGTATATCTTGCTTCCTTATCGCCTCCCATATCCCCTTTGCACCCTCCTGTCCCCTCTCACCTTTCCCCCATATCAGTCTGCATTTCCATCAGTGTATATCCTCATTCCACCACCCCCTCCCCCGCCGCCTTCCCATGCCCCACCACCCATCTGCTCTTTCAACCCTTTATCAGTGCATGTCCTCACCCTTTGCTATGCCTCCCCCCCCCACCCCTCCTGCCGGTGTGAGAGTCAAGGGCGTGGTGGGAATGAATGTGGCGCCAGGTAGCTTGGGTGACCTACTTGGCCCAGAGGTAATGTTACCCTGTCGCCACGCCCACACATACCTCCACCCGCATCCAGAGCTACACTACATACCAAATATACTTACATCCATATCCATAACCCCACTATATACCAACATCCAAATATACCTACACCCATATCCATAACTACACTACGTTCACTTCCACATTAGCACATACTTACACCCATATTCAAAACTACACTATACACCCACACCCTACCCAACCCCACACCCAAAATACCTACACCAAATGCCCACACCCATACAAATGACACCTATATCCACAACTAAACACTGCACCGAGACACACTGATGCCTACACTCAAAAGTCGCGATATAACCATACACTACACTATACCACAACTACACCCACACATACTGATACCCAGAACGCATACCTCTGATACACAGAGAATATTTTATACACAAGAGTCAAGGCCGATACTACAGCAAACTCTACGGAAGACAGTCTCCATATTTCACAGGTAGACTTGGGCTCTGTACTGTATCATGTCATTCTTGGTTGGATATGAACTTGGCTATATTTTTCATGCACACATTCCAAATAATTTATCAGAGAGAGAGAGAGAGAGAGAGAGAGAGAGAGAGAGAGAGAGAGAGAGAGAGAGAGAGAGAGAGATTTAATCTATATTTGACGTCAGAACCAACGACATAAAGCAATATCAGAGCCCACACCCACACACCTCTCTCTCTCTCTCTTTCACACACACACACCTCTCCCATCTCACACACCCACTAACTCACACATCTATTTACTTCCTCTCACCCTGACTCACTTCCTCCGACAGCTGTTAACTTCCAACTGCAATCTCTCTCTCTCTCTCAACACACCTGTCCCCCTCTCTCCAGCACAAACATCCACCCACACTAATGAATTGACCATCATTCACTTCAGGGTAAGTCCACACAACACCACCTACACGCAGTTACTAAAAATGCACACACACACACACACACACTATAAACACCTGTAGATTTATAAAGGTACATACCGTCATAACATTACGTGAACAAACTCTCTAACATCACTGAATATACCTTTCTTTCTTCACACACACACACACACACACAGGGTGACTAACAGTACACAAAGAATGACGGTGTATCCGCTGGGTACAAAGGTCAACTCACATTCCCTTCCTACTTTCCCACCTCCCTAGTCTCTCTCTCTCTCTCTCTCTCTCTCTCTCTCTCCTTTATATACACTCCCATGGAATCTAGTTTTCACCCTTCTCACATCACTACCACTACTCCCCCCCCCGTCGCCTTTCAAATATACTCCAACAGACTCTACTTTCCATTCTTCTTACATCACTACACTACTACAATTACTACTACCGTAAATACTACTATTACTCTCTCTCTCTCTCTCACGTTACTACCTGCTGCCTCCACACAAACAAACCCTCACATCATGTACCCTGATTCCTTCCTTCACACCTCCCTTTCTCTTCCATCCATTTCTCGTCACCTTCAAGGGTTACTGTTTCTTCTCTCTGTAAATTCTCTCTCTCACCCGTTCCTTCCCTCTTTTTTCACCTAAGAGTGTTGTATATACATCACAGTTCATACATTTCAATCTCTCTCTCTCTCCCGCTTTTATCACCTAAGAGCTTTGTATAATGACAGTTCACACATTTTAATCTCTCTCTCTCTCTCTCTCTCTCCTATGGCCCAATTTTCCCCGTACCCTTGACCCACTCCCCCCACCCCCACCTTACATCCTTCCACCATCGCCTAGACAAATGTTTGTAAACACATGAGGGAGAAGCGACAGGTTGAGTTAATAAACATTCGCACCAACTACGCATTTCCCATCGCTACCACCACTAGCCTCACGTCTACCACTACTAACTACTATTTGCATGCAGTATCACCTTTTACTATTCTAGACATCTGACTATCGCACCACCATCACGCCCACCACCATCAATATTTGTATACACTATCACATACTACTATCCTCCTCTAACTATCACTCCACCATCACATCCATTACTATCCCTGTTTGCTTGCTACTATCCTCCTCATTCTTATAACTATCCCTCCACCACTACTATTATTTACATGTACTACCTATCACTACTATCCCCACCATCTGACTATCATAATCATTACTACAACCACAATAAACTACTTTACTGTTTTCGTCATAATCAAGAAAGTTCATTCAATCTCCTTGGTTACAACTACCACCATTACCACGACTATAGCCCATTCATTTTAACTTGGATCAAATGTTCATCCTCTTGCAGTTTATTTCACGTAGCTCGGTTGGGGAAAAAAAAAACTGTGACTCTACATCCTTTCTGTAGTACTTCTTCGTGACTAGCATCATATTCTACAGTAGAGCTAATCTGCAATCACAACCCGGCATTCAAGATGGAGAGTTGGCAATTTTAGGTCAAGATAAAGTGAACAGAGTATATCAGTATTTTCTTTCGCAATCTAACGCTTCTCGTCACTTACCTACCATAACCATAACTACAACCAAATTTAACTACCACCACTACCATTCCCCTCGGTATAACTACATCACAACCACCATTACGACTACCAGCTTCCACATCACCTACCACAATCACCAGTGTCCTCTGTGTTAACCGCAATCACCATCAGCAACACCACCACCACTATCACCTCACCTAGCATGTCATCACTTCTATACCATAAATTCACTACCACAATCACTGTCGCCTACCACACTAAACAACCACACTTCATACACGAACAAAACCATCACCACGACCACCTTCACGACCATATCGCACTCCCTCACTACTACCACTTATCATCAACCATAAATAAGTACTATCACTACCACTTTTATACCACACTTCACTACTACCACTTAACATCGTCCACAACCACAACCGCTACCATCTAATAAATTCACCACACACACACACACACACACACACACACACACACACAGCTATTGCCATATTCCTAATTATACCGCACTCCGCAACGCACTTCCTCCCAGACACAACCACAGAATAATATTGAAGGGAATAAGTTTTTTTCTTCTCCTTTGCCTTAACGAAGATCTCGAAAATTCTGTGCTCAACACATGGGTGGAAAAAAAAAAAAGTTCGATTATAGCCCCCTTTCTCTCTCTCTCTCTCTCTCTCTCTCTCTCTCTCTCTCTCTCTCTCTCTCTCTCTC
>JAGKTI010041447.1:0-10247 GCA_018397915.1 Birgus latro
ATGGAATTACTTCCCACACCCTTGTGGCAAACTGCACATGGCCACTCCCTTTCCTCTGATTGTACCGCCACCAACCCTAGATATCACTTTTGTTTTATCTGCATTTACCCTTAAGCCCTTCTGCCCCATACCATCTCTCCACTTCTTAAATCTTTCCTCCACCTCCTTTTCAAAAAAAAAAAAAAAAAAAAAAAAAAAAAAAAAAAAAAAAAAAAAAGGGAGTCCATCTCTGAAGTCACGTGAGAGGGCTTCAAGCACCATAATAAACAACAAGGGACTCAAAACTGACCCCTGATGCACGCCAACATTCACGGAAAACTCATCACTCAAAGCTCCATTCACTCTTACCTGGGTGCGAGCACCCAAGTAAAAAAAAAAAAAAAAAAAAAAAAATGCCGACGACAGTTACTAACGTCAGATTCCCACTTCACCACCTCTCTAGGGACTCTGTCAAAGGCCTTTTCCAAATCAACAAAAACAAAATACAATTCCCTTTTCTTTCCAATATATTTTTCCTGAAGCTGTCGAACAATGATTATGGCATCAGTGGTTCCCCTGCCTGGCATAAACCCAAATTGCATCTCATCGATATTCACTCTTTCTCTAATCATACCTTCTAGAACTCTCTCCATTACTTTCATTATCTGATCTAAGAGCTTTATACCTCTGTAATTTCCCCTTTCCAGGGCATCACCCTTCCCTTTGTACACATTTACAGTTACACTCTTCAGCCAATCATCTGGGACAACACACTCATATATAATCATATTTATCAGGTCAGTGACTAACCTCACCCCAGTATCTCCTGAGGCCTTCAACATTTTGGCAGTCAACCCAGACACACCTGCCGCCTTCCCCACCCGCATCCTGCCTATTGCCTGACTCACAGTAGCAGCGTCAATCAAAGGCCAAGGGCCAAACACTGGATCAGCTGGCTCCAAACCTTCTCTATCCAAGTCAAACTCCTCATTCAACAACCGTCTATAATGCTCTCTCCATGCATCTTTAATATCCTCACTGTTCACCACTACCCTTCCATCATCATTCTTCACACACTGCTCACCTACAATGTCCCGATTACCCCTCTTCACCTGATTTGCCACCCTAGAAAGCATATTTTTCCTTTCTCCATGATTTAGATTATCAAGTAAAAGTGTCTGTGACTCAGACTTCGCCCTGTATACTTCTCTTCTAGCCCTGCGCTTGGCAGCCAAGTACTCCTCCCTGTTATCACCCTTCTTCCATTCCCGGAAAAGCCTTCTTTTCTCCTTAACTGCAGCTTCTACGCCCTCATCCCACCACCAAGCTATTTTATGCCTTGGTGGGCCTCTTGTCCAACCGCATATTGCATCGGTAACTCTCAAGAGGTTGCTCTTAAGGGCTCTATACTGTTCATTAACGCCTCTATCTACGGCTTCCTGTTCAGCCACCACTCTCCTCATCTCACTATAAAAGGCATCCCTTACTGATTGGTTTCCCAGCTTCCATATTTTCCTCCTAGGTACATATGTCCTCCTTTCATCACTCGTTCCTTAAGCACCATGTCACAAATCAACAGTTTGTGCTGCTGCACACACTCCTTGCTTCCTATAACTTTAACATCCCTCGCTAATCTCTTATCAACCCTCGTGACCAGAAAATAATCTATCTGACTACTATTTCCCCCGGACTCGTACGTAATCAACCGACTGATTCTTTTCCTAAAATGTGTGTTGCACACAATCATGTCCATAGCCTCCCCAAACTCGAGTATTCTTTCCCCCTCCGCATTCCTCACACCATATGCACATCCTCCATGGACTCCTTCATAACCTTGAGCTGCTTCACCCAAATGACCATTTAAATACCCTCCCAGAACCACTACCTCATCATCACCCATACCACTTACTACACGTATTAAATCATCCCAAAATCTATCCTTCTCTGCGTCATCCAATCCTACCTGTGGAGCATATGCCGATATAACTGAAATCATTTTCTGCCCGATCAAAATTTTCACTACTAATATCCTATCACTTACTCTCATAACATTCATGACATATTCCACCCATTTCTCTGCAACCAACACACCCACACCCCCATATCCGTCAGTTCCCCCCCCCCTGCCAAAACAACTTATAGTAGCAATCCTTCCCAACAGTCTTTCTGGCTGATCCACCCTTGTACCGGACTTCCTGCAAACATGCCACATCCACCCACCTCCTATTGAATGCCTCAGCGACTTCCCCTGCTCTTCCTCTCGAACTTCCCACATTCCACGAACCCACCTTAAACCCCCTGGGTGATTTGCTGTCCTCAGGCTTGCTTAGGTGCTTGTATTTGTAGTTCATAGTCGGTAAGAGAAAGAAAAATCTTGGCCTGGCATAATAATGCTAACTGTACCACGGCACTTCAAACTCTCAGCTTAACAACCATCTCCGACACCCATCAAACATACCTTCTCCAGTTTGGACTCATACTCATGAACCACCCTCGGCACCGCACCTCATCACCTCACGCCATCCCAACCAGCAGCAAGTTACTACCAATTAGAGCAAGAACAGATCGTTATAAGACTAGCCCTGTTCGCTGACAGTGATCACCAGACCTGGGGCAAAATTATCTACAACGCTCCCCTCCCCTCCCCCCGAAAACTGTGGTTTTTATATTGCACTCGAAACCTAGCTCACAGGCAGACTGACTCCCTAACCACTGTGTCATGGCACACTGATGTACTGCCAAAATAATCCTAGAGCTCCATAGTACCTATCTCTTCCTCTCTATGAAAAAATATAATAATTACAAGGGAAATATAGAACATTATGTAAAGAAAAACGAGAAATACTATTTAGTAATGGAAGGAAACAAATGAATACATTAAAGTATACTGTTGTTTGTCATGATTCATCCAGTTCTTTTTTACATGCAAATTGCACTCTGTTCGTTTAATACATGATACAACTGACAGGGATGTTTTTGATGAATTCCGTGAACATTGAAAAATATTTAACAATAATCGATCGTTCACACATTATTGTTTCTTTCCGCCATTTGATATGAAAGCTGCAGCTACAGAAACACAACCTGATGTGTCATAATAGTTGAACAAACCAAAAACCAAACTATTTTAGAGGGCACGCCCCCTCCCCCCCCTCCCCTCCTTCCGCGGAACCGAGCCCCGGGTGATGGTCTTCGTCCGCCCTCGCCCCCTCTCTCTGGCGCTGTCAACGAACACTAACTAATAACCTCTCCACCAATCTAGTTTAGTTTTTGTTGCTGATGTTTTTTCTTATTCCTTTTGTTACCTATTCAATAAATTTGGCTAGTGCATTTACTTTAAGGCAGCACTCACCTTTAATTATTCTTACGTTTTAACTCTTTATGTATATTTTTCCATTCGCTTCACGCATCATCCATCTTAACAGTTACTTCAATAAACAAGGGATGAGGGTATGGCGCACCTAATGTCGGACTTGGCTCATATCTCTGATTGGAAAAAAAAAAAAAAATAAATAAATAAATAAAACTCGTGTTTATAAATGCGTCAGAAACGCAGTTCTTGCATCTATCAACCCGACAGAATCTTCCAAAAGAGTATCATCTAATTTTTAACAACATCCAGCTCAATCCTGCATCATCTTTAAACATACTTGGGGTTTCATTCTCTCAAGACTTAGCTTGGAAAGAACATATTACCTATCTTATATAACCTGCTTCCAAGAGATTGGGTGTGCTAAGCCGACCCCGTGCCTTGTTTACCTCTGCACAGTCGTTGACTTTATACATGAGTTTTATTCGCCCCTGTGTAGAGTACAACTCGCATGTGCAGGGAGGCTCCTACATTCAGCTCTTCTGAACATGGTGGGGTCAAGGCTTTTCGTCACATTAACTCTCTTCCTCATACTTGTTTCCTTGGACCTTCGTCTCTTCGCTACACTGTTGTATCTTTATCTCTTGTCTGTCACTACTTCAATGGTCACTGCTCCTCTGAACCATTTGTTTGCATCCCTGCTCCACTACGCCTGGCTCGTAGCACCTGGCTCGTAATAAACTCTCATACCTTTTCTCTCCACCTGTCTAATGCAAGAGTTAGCCATTACTCCCAGTCCTACATGTATGCAACAAGTCAACTCTTGACCTGTCTCCCTCTATATTTCCTACTGCCTATGATCTCCAGTCTTTCAAACGCAGTGTGTCCAGGCATCCCGAAATTAACTAATCTTGAATTTGGCTCTCAGTTATCTTGTTTTGTTTTTTTCTTGGTGGGAGTAATTTGCAGACTCCTGGCCTTTGGTTCCTTCTTCCTTAAAAAAAAAAAAAATCAGCCATAGGGCTGCTTTGCCTTCAGTAAATCGTGGCACAATATTATTTTTATTAGTATTATTAATATCGTTGGCCTGCTCCATGCTGCCCTTATTGTTGCTGGCATTTCTTTTCTTTGTATCTTTCTTTCATGTTTAATTGTGGCAGGCACCTCTGCCCTTCAGAATTAACTGATTCTGACCAAACCTGGCCACAATGACCAGCCTATGACCTAGCTGTGACTGTAAGGTGTTAATTGCTAGGCAACTACTCGTTCCCTTGGAATGGCTAAAACCAATTTTCTTTTTTTCCTTTATTACGTTTTGAGTTGTAGAAGCATCACTAATAGGCATACAAAGCTCTGACTTTTTTAGGTCTAATCTTGAGGTCATTCCCTATCTGAGGTGTATCATCCATTTTTCTCCTCTCTCCTCTAGTTTTCGAGTGGCAACCCTGCAAAGATTGGACTCAGAGTCCCTAGCAGTCTCATTTAATTGTGGCAGGCACATTTGCCCTTCAGAATTAACAGATTCCCATTAAACCTGGACACAATGACTAAGCTAGGACCCAGATGTGTTTGAAAGGATTTGGTTGCTAGGCAACTACTTCATGCCTAGCAACGGCCCGCTCAGCCCGTGTATGGCCGAGGGTCAGAACACTGGCAGGAGCCAGTGGCCGGCCTCGGCACCAGTTTTTCATACATCGAAAATTGTTTTTTTTTTCCTTACCAAATTGAAGGGAAACATCTGGCGCACCTGGCAGTGCAACTTTCGGCTTCTTATATTCATCCTGTGCTTCGCGATGAAGTGCTAAGGATTTCGCAAAATGACTGCGTATGCACGCGGGAAAAAAAAAAATCCATATTTTCTCCCCCCCCTATTTTTTTTTTTCAGTGGTGCTGAAATAGTTCGAAATGACTAGATATGTGTATTACAAACAAAATCAATACATAATATGGGAGGTTTCATGAAAAAAAAATCACATTTTTTTTGTTTACTGTGTTTATGCAAGTATCGAGCTATTTCTGTTGTCCGTGTGGTTTAGTTTGTGTTCAGAGAGAGGCGAGAAATTGTATTTTAGACTCTTACCAGAAAAGGTTCCTCTTTTATGTGTACAGGCTGAACAGCAGCGGCCCACTTAGAACTGGCCATCGTCGCCTTCCGGCTTATTATTACACACACACACACACACACACACACACACACACACACACACACACATTTAACTTAAAACTGTCATTCCACTACAGAAGATGACAGCTGCTATACTTACGAAGAAGGTATGTTTCTCAGTCTTTGGTGTCATTGCGTGTGACTGCACAGAACAATTCTGTATTCACAAACTTTTTTGCCACACAGTTGGCATGTCAAGTCTGGGTTTGCTGGGAGAACTCAGTTTTGGTTGTGCCTCTGCTGTCTACGCTCATCTCTGGCCAAGTTCCGTGCTTCTTCGTGATGAATGGTTCCTTTGCTGTAGAAGGCTCTCCATTGTTAACTGTCAGAGGCATTGATTTCAATATCTTTTGGTCCGATGTTGTATTTCTTCAGAGTTGTCCATATAAAATCTTTGTATCTCTTCTTCTGTCCCCTTCGGCTGCCATGTGCTGCAGGGAGTTGACCATACAGAACTTCATGAGGAAGGCAATGCTCAGACATTCACAACCTATGTCTGATCCATCTAAGCTGTTTTTTAGCCAGCGTGGTTTCTATGCTGTGTGAGATGTGGGCCCGCATTTACCGTTAGGATTTCAGGTTGATCGTAAAGTATCTGTATTACAACTGGATGCTTGACTGGGAGCTTAGATGATACGCATGGAGTGTAGTTGATCTCTAATTCTCATACAGTCTCTCAGGGCACAGGTAGAGAGTTTCCTTTGTGTTTGTTATCCAATGTCACGGCTACACTGTTTACACACAGAACTGCCGCTTTAGCAGAATTTGCAAGGAGTCAGCTGGCCTCTCCATGATCCAGGAAAAACAGCTTTGTCCAACCCAGATTCATCAGCACCCAACATCATCTTGTCTACACCTGGCTGACTTTGCCCCCCGAAGATTTTGAGAGTGAGGGAATTTATCCTCCCACGTGAGTCCTAGGATGCGCTGAAAGCATCTGATGTGAAAAGACACAAGCTGTTCGATGTGGCTCTGGCAAGTAGTCCAGGATTTAGGATTGTATAAGAAGGTGCAGAAGCATACAGCTGAATATACCAATACGCTCATCCCGATCCTCAAGTTGGTGTTTTCAAAGACCCTCGTTCTGAAATGGCCAAAAGAAACTGAAGTGTGGTTGATTCATGCAAGGACTTCTGCATCAATGTTATGTTTATCTATGAGTACACTTCCATGGTAGGTAAAATTCTCAGTCTGTTTTATATTTTCCCTATCTTTCTGAAATGAAAGAGCCTCTGCTGCTTTCTTGCTGTGATATATTATTTCTCTTTTACTGACATTTATTTGGAGCTCCATTGCACGATATACAGTATATTGGAAACGATGGTGAGACTACATTATAGGGCCTGTGGGGTTTGTACAAGGACAGCAGTCGTCAGCATATGGCAGCTCTAAGAAATAAGCTATTTCAGTTTTTGATTGTGCTTAAACACGTCTGAGATAAGTAAGTTACCTTCTAGACGTAAATGGATTTTTTTGCTCCATCATCAGGGCTCATTTGTTGATGACTTAAAAGAGTGACTGCAGTGAGATAGGTGCTGAAAATGACAGAAGCCAGAACACATCCTTGCTTTATGCCCACATCCACATTGAAGGGTTCGAATTTGCTCTCATCGATGGACACACGAGCATTCATGTTGTCATTCAGGCTCTGTAAGATGGAGAAAAATTTGTTTGAAACACCAAACTTTGAATGAGCATGCCATAAAAAGTTTTTTTTTTTGTCGGCAGTGTCAAATGCTGCAAGACCGATGAATGCAATATGGAAGTCACCGTTCTGTTCGTGAGATTTCTCTTCTGTCTGGCAACAAAGATCATATCACAGGAACTTCGTTCCGTCTGAAATCCACGTTGTGATGCTGCAAGTGTTGACTCATCAAATGTTTTGTCAGTCTGGATAACATTATCTTGGCTAGTACTTGCTAGCATTCACAAAGAGGGAGATGCCTCTGCTGTTGTCACAATTTGGGTGGTCCCTTTTCTTCTTGTAGATGGTTACAGTATCAGAAATAAGCCATTCAGATGGAATTTGTTCCTGGCTGCAGATAGTCAGTTTGAGGTTATCGAGACGTGGATGAAGTAATTGGCCACCCTTTTTGATCAGTTCAGATGGTATGCTATCAGGGCCAGAACTTTTGATATTTTTTTCTGCAAGTGAACGTGAGACATCGAGATCTTCTGCTTGAGCTGCATATGGGATGTTTGCTTGGTAATTGTGCTCCACCGGGTTTCTTTGATTCAGTTGAATTTTTTTGCCCATCTTTCTAGGATTGCTTACTTATCTTTCAGGAGCTCTCCTTCAGCTGATTGAATAGGATTTATGCTGCGTTTGTTTGGCTCATAGGTGGTGTTATTGGACTTGTTGAACCCATGTTGGTCGTTTATATCAGCCAATCTCTGCAGCCCTTTTTCTTGCTCAGGCCACCCCATGTTCTCCATGTCATGCGGTTTTCTTTGGGTTTCACTTTTGAGATTCTGGAATTCAGTTTTTATGGATAAGGATTTAGGATGAGCCAACCCGTTGTGTTGGATCATGTGGTGGGAATTGAGAAAGCTTGTCTGTATTAGTGAACACGCTCCCACATCCTTTAACTATCTACAGTTTCTTGACGGATGGTCTGTGGTGCATTGGTGGGCATATGACTACTTCCAGTTTAGTGACTAGAAAATTATGGTCTGTTGTGCACTCAGTGCCTCTCATAGCTCAGGTTATAAGAACTTCTCTTTGTTTTCGCTGCCATCAGTGATATAGTTCATTAGGTGCCGGTGTCTCGTTCGTGGGTGATTCCATGTGGGTTTTTGCTTATTTTTAGGTTGAAAAATGGTGTTGATGATGACCAGACTGTGTTTCGAGCATAAGGAAAGCAGTCAAATTTTTTTTTTTTATGTAACCAACACATGACAGCATATAATCCCTTGCCAGAAGTGGTTCCTATGCAGGCATTAAAATCTCCAAGCAGGATCAGTTTGTCATTAGGTGGTACTGAGCGAATGGGAGCATCCAAAGAGTCATAAATGGAATCTTTGATGGTATCCTCAAAAGCATTGAGGCATAGACATTGATGAGTGTTGTACATTGACCTTTAGAGAGTGTGGTATGTGCCATGATATCAACCTCTCTGATATACCCACAGGTGTTTCTTGGATATTCTGTAGAAGGTTGGTTTGGACTGCAAACCCAACACCATGGTTTCTTCTTACATTGTTTAGGTATCCCCTGAAGAAATAGGCATACCCTTTTCCTGCCTGTTATGTTGCCCCGTCTTGAGAGGCGAGTCTCAAACAAGGCAGCAATGTCAGTTTTATATCTTTTCAGTTTATGGGCAATAAGGTCAGTTTAAGGCGTAGTCGAGTGTCGTGGTCAGTATCGAATAAGGTTCTTATATTCCAGGTAGCATGAGTCATAGAGATTCTTTTGGTTTTGTGACTTGTGGGATGCCTTGACAGATACAGTTATCTGCTCAGGTGGTGGGGAGCAGCAAATGTTTAGGTTACCTTTTCTAAACCCTTCCCCGTCAGGGGTAAGCAGTTGGGCATCCATTTCCGGCTTTTTAATCGCACTGGATGTTGCCAGAGTATGATCTGCTCTTATGCCATCATGCCAGCGACAACTGGACCAATGTCGCATATGTGCAGGACTAAAGCTAGCAGCTTCCAGCCACATCCATAACCTGTCACTATCCTGTCACCGTAAGATCTTTTGGTCGTGATGAAAGATGAAATGAGAGGTGAATTTAGCAGTTGATTTGCACAATAAGTGGATTTGGTGTGATGATGTGGGTGCGCATTCCTTACCGCCATGTGTCATTGATCTTCTCAGCGTGTGATGGTGGCATGAAGATAAGTGATAGCCATCTACTGAAAAGGGTTGCAGGAGTCTGCCATGAGCTCATTTTTGGAAACACCACCTTCCGTGGGACTCCACTCGCGGATTTTTCATTCGCGGTTTATTCACGTATCCTTAAACCATCCAAGGGCAGCCCACAAGGCAGTGGACCTGGGAATACTTAGTTTGATCCCTCAGTGATGGCCCCTCCAGTATGGGTAACCCTGATCTCCTGCTGAGAGAGGGGGGATCTACCCCCGCTGGTATGGCCCACGAGATTTACAGGGCATGCAAGCCCCCAGCCACGACAAGGCAGTTTACACACACACACACACACACACACACACACACACACACCGCTCTCGTTCCATGAGTGTGGGTGTAAAAGTCCACCCTCAGTTTGCAAGGCATCCTCAGTTTGCAAAGGCTAATACAAATGATGACAAAGACCCAGAAGCAGGAACTTTCACGACATAAATATTTGGTGTGATGCTGCCTTTTGTCTTGTAATAATGAAGTTCACTTTGTTATATATGCAGTGTGCAGTGTTTATGTAGTAACAATAGCAGCTACAGCCAGAGGCTTGTATGAACCTAGTGGACTCCAGGAAACTAATGCTGCTGCCCATCCGTTTGGGACATGGTGAGTATAGAGGGATGGGGGGTAGACGGATGTCTGTACCTCTAGGCACGTCATCCATTAAGATGCATTGGCGCCACCTGAGAGATATCTCTCTGCCGCATATTTCATTAAAAAATTTACTCAAAGCAGTATTTATATTACCTGGCAAGGATACATGAAGCGCATCTTCAAAGTAAAAAAGAAAAGCACATGTTTAGATATGTGAGGTTGAGTCAAGATACCGGCTACTTTTATGATGTGTGAATGTCTGTGTGAAGCATTTCACCATACATGCTGTTAGTAGATGTTCTGCTTTCCTACTTTCTCTCTTCTTGTTTGTAGATCCTAGG
>JAGKTI010041448.1:0-10246 GCA_018397915.1 Birgus latro
ATATATATATATGTGTGTGTGTGTGTGTGTGTGTGTGTGTGTGTGTGTGTGTACTGCAAAGCCATGTAGACTAGGTATTTACATGATTTATATATCTAAACAAAACATAACCCTACTGTGGCGTCCACAAGAGTGGCACTTCGTTAAATTTCTGTATTATATATACTTTTTTCTTTTTATTGTTAGTAATTTTTCAGTCAGTTACATCAATAACTGACCATGAGGTGCATGAGAGGAGCAGATTACACCACAAGCCATGTACAAGTATATTCTGGTGTTGAGACCATTATGAATGCAATTTGTGTGTTGCAACTGTCTCTACAAATAAGAGACGATGGTGGTGCTGAGGGTAGCCGTGTGCGGTGTAATGCGGTATGGGGAAGATATGATACGTGACATATATACCTGTTACCAGCTGTTCAGAGGTTAAGTTAGGCCTATTATACTGTCTGATAAAAAGAGTAAGAATGAAACATTCGTACATGTAACATCATCAACAACAACAGCAGTTTCATCATCATTATCACCTCCATCATAATTCTCCTCCTCCTCCTCCTCCTCCTCCTCATCATCATCATCATCATCATCATCATCATCATCATCATCATCATCACATCATCATCATCATTTTAACACTTATTTTCACCATAAGGACAATGTGAAATCGGGTACAAGAACAAAGAGAAAGATAGCATAAAAGAAGCATCTTTATCTCTTTATCTCTTTTCTATCGCTACTTCAATGGTTACTGCTCCTCTGAACTGTCTGCTTGCATCCCTTCACCTCTACAACGGGCGCATAGCACGTCTACCAACAAACTCGCATCCTTTTTCTGTCCAACTCTCTAATGCAAGAGTTAACTGTTATGCCCAGTCCTTCATTTCTGCAACAGGTCAACTCTCGAACTGTCTTCCTCTGTCTGTATTTCCTACTTCCTGTGATCTCCAGTCTTTCAAACACAGTGTGTCCAGTCATCTCGAAATGATCGGATCTTGAATTTGGCCCTTTCGTATTGTTTTTGTTTTTTTCTTGGAAGGAACAGTTTGCGGACTCCTGGCCTTTGAATCCTTCTTCCTAGCATTAAAGAAAAAAAAAAGTCAAACAGCATGCCCAATGACCTGGGGCACAAACACTGATACATCATTCAGGCCTTCGAAACTATGGCTCCACCCCCACGAGGAAAAACCATAAGCGTGCGTGCACACACACACACACACGAGAGGCGCTGGGCAGGCAGGACGCACATCACATCACTCCACATTTGGCCAACCTGGCCAGCAACTAGCCATACCTAAATTAGTATCTTTATATAAGTCAAGCTCTATACCAGAGTAAACTAAACGGTGTCCTAATATAAAAGAGGAAGTTTTAAGTAAGACTGTTGTTCAAATAGCAATAGAAACAAAGTAGTGCAGGAATGCGCCTGATCAGTTGATTGTGTTTTGTCTGCTCACCTGGGAATGTAAGTAGAATATGTGCTCTTATTACCACATGATGTCCACCTATTTTAGAAAAGCAAGTTTGGATGGAGCTAAGAAAAGAGATAAAGGTAGAAAGCAGGATGATGATTTTTATCAGGAACTGGTTGAAATGGAGATGTACAATAAGCTGGTAGAATGGGTACACAGATTGGAGATGGCATTTCAGAGTGAAATGGATGAAATTAAGAAGCAATTACACATGCAGAAGGAGGAAATCGAAAAATTAGTAAAGGAAGTCAACAAAACACAACAACAGATGATCTGACGGTTGAAGTGGGTTCACTTAGAAGGAAAGTTAGTGAAATAGCGAGTACAGTTGTCAACCACGACAGGATCATGGAGGAGTTAAAAAATGATACAGAGACGATTAGGCAAGCAAGCAGTCTGATAGATCAGTGATACTGTATTGAGGAGAAGATAACCCAGGCAACTGAAGCGATGCAAAGCCACAAAAATGGTGTGGAAACCATGTATGCTGAAATGATGAAAGTAAAGAAAGACTAAGAAACAAAAGTTGAAGAAAAAGCATTAAAATGGAAGTGAAAAGTGTTACGCTACATTTTCGAGGGTCAACTCCTTGCTCCTCGAATACGTATGCTTATGCTAGGGTTCTTTGCAAGACCAGGTCATTGCATACAACTGATAGAACAGGGCATAAAAACTTGGCTGAAACCAAACTTACAAACATATACTGACCAAGTTACAACTCCAGAACTAGATACAATATTACACAGATACACAAGACAGATGGTACAAAACAGATATATATAGACAACAGAGTTTGGGACAATTTAACAGATCACTTTTAACAGGACTTGAGAGTGTATACTGAAGTTACGATATAACACAGGCACTTATGACAAGACTTTGACACTGAAATTGTAATATAACACGGGTCGGGCACTGAAATCACATTACAATACATATCACTTATACAATATTAGGGACCGGACACTGAGATTTCTTGGGCGATTCACACTAAGGGGTCCGGTATAAGGGAAGTCCTGATCACTGTTCCTTCTGTGGGAGGAACTGGACTGTAGTCGTGGGCCGGGTCTCCCAAGCTGTACTGGTGGGCAGTGTAGTAGGAGCCCCGTCTCCTTGGGCCCTGACGTAGTGTCTGGGCCTCTGGGCTAGGGCCGGAGAGGGAGAGTAGGTGCGCCTGATGGTGCCAACTTGTGGGAGTAGAGGCCCAGTCTCCTGGGTTTGGTCGTCGGTACTCTCCAGGGTGTCTGGGGGCTGCAGTCCCTCACGCCTGGGGTCGCCGTCGGAGTTGGGCTGCGGCAACCTCTGGTGGTGGAAGTCACCATCAGGATAGGGCTGCGGCAACCTCGGTAGTGGGGGTCGCCGTCAGGGCAGGGCTGCAGCAACCTCGCTGTCGGGAGTCTGTCAGGTGGGGATGCCCTCAGGAGGCCAGTTGTAGGACAAGGACTCCGGGACTACTGAGAGGGCCTCGCCAGCACTCCTCCACTAGCAGGTCCTCCAGGGGCTCACCTCTGTGGGGAGAGAGAGAATATCCCACCCAGCCACAGGAGGGGCGATGTGCTGGGCAAGGGACGTCCCCTTCAAGAAATGCCCTAGGGACAGAGAGTGAGGAGCAGACAATGGCCTGTTCTACCTCCACCATGTGGACAGATGCCAGCACGGCGGTTCCTCTGCCCCTTAGGACTACAGGAGAAGAGCGGGCAGTGACCTGCTCTGCCCTGCTCCCTGAAGAGGGGAGTGAACCTCCTGTAGGTGAGGAGCGGACAGTGGCCGACATTGTCTCATGCCCGACACGGACAGTGGTCTGTGTCGCGGTCCTACGGGAGGTGGCAGCTGAGGAGGGGATGGTGGCCTGCTCTATCTCAAACCCGACACGGGCAGTGGCCGGTGTCGCAGCGCTGCCCCTGGGGGATGCTGCAGGAGGGGAGCAGATGGTGGCCTGCTCTTCCTCAAACCCAACACAGATGGTGGCCTGTGTCGCAGCCCTGCAGGGGATGGCAGCTGAGGAGCAGACAGTGGCCTTCTCTTTCTTGTACCCGACATGGATGGTGGCGTGTGTCGCGGTGCTGCTCGGGACTGTCAGGACAATCCCACACCATACCTGATGAGGGTTGTTCTGCCCAGAGCCTAGGTAACTTTTCCTGTGTACCTGGCACGGCGTTGACTGGGAGCGGAAGGGACATAAGGTAGTTGGAGAGGTAGGCCGGTCACGCCCGGAAACGCTCCGTGCCTTACCTGCTTCCCCGTTGGCTCCTCCTCGGGTGAGGAGGTTTGCGTCATCTGCCTCTCTGGTGTTTTCTGTATCTGCTCATATTTCAAAAAGAATAATCCCAAACAATCCCAAATTGGTCAGAGATTCAACAGATATCAACAAATCTATAGTAATCACTGGTATAGGCGAGAAAGAAATAAAAAACAAGATCTCGAGAGACAAAAAGGAGATGGCAAATGTAATGAACATATTGAAGGAAGTATCAGAGAAAATCTGTAATAAAGACATGGAAGAACACAAAAGGCTAGGGAAATATGAGAGAAACAAGTCAAAGCCCCTGAAAGTAACCTTCCAGAGTGTAAACACTGTGGAGGAGATTCTAAAAAGTGCAAAGAAACTTATGGAAAAAGAGGAATTAAAAAATGTATGGATAAAAAGATGCCTAAATCAAGAGGAAATGGAATTACTGAAAGAGAAGAGGGAGGAAACAAAAACAAAGAATGAGGGAAGATCAGAGGAGGAGAAAAATATATATATATATATATATATATTTTTTTACAAAGTAATTGGATTGCAGGTTCGAAAGTGGTACATAACCAGGAGGGAATGAAAAGGAGGAAGGTAGGAGACCCAAGTCATGACAAGTATGTAAATAAGATGATTAAGTTGATGTACTCAAATGTAGATGGAATGATATCTAAATTATTAGAGATGAATGATTACATCAGAGAAAATGAACCACATATTATTTGCCTAACTGAAACATAATTAACACCAAGGTTATCAAACGACATCCTAAACCTAGTGGAATACAATTTATGGAGAAGAGATAGGAACTTAAGAAAAGGAGGAGGAATTATGAAATTAACAAAGAAAAATCTAAAAGTCAAAGAAATAGAACTAGATACATCCTCGCAAGAAGAAGTGCTTGCAGCAGAGATTAATACACCTGCAGCCGTGGCTCAGTGGGTTAGAGCGCTCCGCTCTGGCTCTAGGGTCGGAGGATCGAATCCACCCAAGGGTCATTGGTAGACATCAGGAAGGGCATCCGGTCATAAAATGCTACACGCTCCAATCCAAAAAAGCCGACGCATGCAAGCATGTTGCAGCCTTCAAAAACGAAAGGGAAAGTAATTGTGGCAAATTTATACATGCCACCCAGATCAAACACATGGGAAAGAGGCGAATATGAGGATCTGGCAGAGAGTACAATTATTCAGAGTTTAAGAGCATTGCTACATAAAATGGAGGAGAAATCAGAATGAATTATACTAACAAGAGATTTTAATACAAATATAAATTGGAATACTCTAGATATAATAAGCCAGGAAAGCTGTTGGAACCAAAAGCTCCTGGATCTAGTGAAGGAATTTTTTGTAATGCAACATGTAAAGGAGAGCACCAGAAAAAATGGACTTGATGATCCATCAGTACTAGATCTTATATTTACTAGGCAAGAAAACGACACTGACAGTTTAATGTATCGCCCTCCATTCAGCAAAAGTGACCATGCAGTAGCCTACTAAACTGCAACTTCAGGATTGTATATGACATACTTAACAGCAATAGAAGTTACAAAAAGAGCCTAAACTATAAAAAGGGAAACTACCACAACCTAAAGAAATTCTTCTTAGAAATAGATTGGGAAAAGGAACTTAGAGGACAAGATTTAAATGTTATATATAAAAAATTTGTGAACTTTATGAAATAGGAGTCCAAAAGTACATCCCACAGCACAAAGAAACAGAAAAAATAAAAATAAATACATGGTTTAATACAAAATGCATAAAATCAAAAGAAAAAAGAGACTTGTGGGATAGATACAGAAGACACAATAGTGAGAGGACATATAACTATAAACAGGCAAGAAACGATTATTCAAGAATAAGGAGAAAAGCCCAAAGACAGTTTGAGGAAGACATCATAAATAAAAGTAGTGATCAACCGAAGCTATTCTAAAGCTACATCCGAAGCAAAACCAACGTAAAAGATCAAATACAATGCATTACGGATTAGGGGTTCAACTACACACAAGAGAAAGGTATTTGTGAAGCACTAAATAAGAATTTCCAATTCGTTTTTACAGAAGAAAATAATTTTGAGAGGGATGATATGGAACATGCATGCCCACACATATTATCAGATATACAAATATTGGAAAAAAAAAAAACAGGAGTTAGGTAAATTAGGCAAAGGAAAAGCAAATGGTCCTAATGAAATTTCATGTTGGGTCCTATATGAATGTGCAGAGGAGTTAAGTTAACCATTATCTTTAATATTCAAGGAATCCTTGGGACAAGGTAAACTATCTGATATTTGAAAGAAACAAACATTGTTCCCTTATTCAAGAAAGGGAATAGACAAAATCCACTCAACTATACCGACCAGTATCACTAACCAGTGTTGTAAGCAAGATACTAGAAAAGCTGATGAGAAAACTTTGGGTAAACCATCTAGAAGAACACAATAACAGAAAGGCAGTTTGGTTTCAGAAAGGGAAAATCATGTGTTACTCATCTGTTGAGCTACTATGATCGTGTAAAAGAAACACTACAGAAAAGAGAAGGATGGGTGAACAGTATCTATTCAGATTTCAAGAAGGCATTTGACAAAGTACCACACCAAAGACTTGTATGGAAACTGTACCATCAAGGAGGAATCCGAGGCAAACTGTATTGTTGGATGCAAGATTTTCTTTAAAAAAAAAAAAAAAAAAAAGGAGATGAGAACAGTACTAAGGGGAAATTACTCATCATGGAGGGAAGTGACTAGCAGAGTTCCACAGGGCTCAGTGCTGGCACCAATTATGTTTTTAGTGTATATAAATGACATAGATAGCAACACTGGAAATGAATGCTATAGAAATATATTTGCTGGTGATGCAAAAATACAAAGAATTACTAATGCAGACTCTTGTAAAGAGCTACAAGAAGAATTAAATAAACTTCATGAATGGAGCAATGCATGGCAAATGGAATTCAATGTGGACAAGTGTCATGTAATCAAGTTTGGTAAAAGTGGAAAAAGACCAGATTGGGATTATAAGTTAGGAAGTAAAACCCTACACACATCAGAAAGAGAGAAGGACCTAGGTGTGATTATCAGTAACAGATTATCTCAGGCTGATCACATCAGTGAGAAGGTATGAAACGTGTATACACTGCTTGCAAATATGAGAACAGCATTCACATACATGAATGAAAACATGATAAGATAGTAACATCATTCATCAAACCAACCCTGGAGTATGCATCAGTGGTCTGGAGTCCTCATCTCAAAAAACACATAGATAAGATTGAAAAAGTTCAAAGGGCCGCTACAAGATGGGTACCAAGCTTAAGGGATCTAAACTATGAAGAAAGACTAGAAAAACTTGGTCTACCTACACTACAGGAGAGAATGAAAGGAGGAGACATGATTATGCTATATAAATGCATATCAGGGAAAGAGAAAATAGACATAAATGATATAATTGCCTATGGGGATGCATCAGCAAGAGGACACTGCAAAAAACTGCGTAGAAAGAGAGGTGATAAAGACGTAAGGAAATTTAGTTTCCCAAATAGAGCAATTGATCAGTGGAATACACTACCGAATGAAATAGTGTGTGCCAAAACAATTCATAAATTTAAGAATGTATATGATAAAAATGGATTAAGACACGGGACAGTACGAGCTTGACTCATTCCTGTGAAGATACAATTAGGTAAGAACAGTTAGGTAAGAACACACACACTCACACACACACACACACAGGGGCATACTGCCATATTTTTTTTATTTTTTTTTTATGTGTCCAACTCTGGACATAGGCTTTTACAGCCTGCTATCAAGGCCCAGTCGTCCTCCTACATACCATACACCTCTACATGTCACCACTTCGGCGCTTAACACCCACCATCCATATTGAATACATGCTAGGGCTGTCTCATACAGGACTGGTGTATTGGTATTAGCGGGGTTATTTTTACGACATGTCGGCGGGTCTTCTGGTAGATCAGTAAAGCCTGATTTAATGAAATTCAAATCCTTAAACTGTTCCCTGCACCAGCGAGGATTCGAACCTGGGTCCCACGGGACTGCAAGCCAACTCTCTACTGATCGAGCTACCGCCTCCCCAATTTAAAGAGGATAATCCTAGAAATGATTCACCCGCCTTGAAACTTCTGAAAGATACCATTCCAGCATTAAGTAATAATAGTAATAATTGCCATTAGGGACCCCCCTTTTCAGCAGATGCACAGAAGCATTTGGTATACACTACACTTTGTTTTCTATAACATTTTCTAATGCACGCTGAACATAACAAGGAGAATTGAACTATAAGATTGTCGTGATGATGATGATGATGATGATGATGATGATGACTGATGATGATGATGCTCTTCACAGGCACGTTCGAAACGGATAATCGTGTTAATAAAAGAGAGAGAGCCAAGATAGATGGAAGCCCCTAATTATTCGTTGTCATTTACGGAACACAAGTAACTGCTTTCATGAGATCAGCCTGGAGCCACATTACAAAGGGTGGTTAGCAATGTTAAAGAAAAAGAAAAAAAAAGCCAGACACGTTCCATCTTCGTCATGTCTTTCAAAAATTGTCGTCAAAAACTAAGGGATCGACCACACTTTCGCCCTTTCAGTTTTGATAGCATGTCTAGTAACTGCACAGAGTACAAGAAGGGGTTGCCAAAGCATTGTTACGCGCTTGTCAGAATGTACTTCTCGTCCATCCAATGTGATCCTTGGTCATTTTCTTTGCTTCTTTGACTTCCATACTTCGGTTTCTCGTACACACATTTAATATGTATCCGTCCAACGTCCTGACCTATGATTTCTCCTGCCATCATACTCACCCACATGGCACATACCCTTTTTACCATCTTATCTATATCAATTTTGTTGTTACTATAACCATCATCTCTCTCTCTCTCTCTCTCTCTCTCTTTCCCTGCACAGTGGCAGAGTGTGCATCTCGCACGCTAGTGGGCGTGGGTTCGCCTCCCGCCAAAGTTGTAAAAACTTTGGGAAACGTTCACCAAGCTACTGACCACTTTGGCGGACACAAGGGGTGCTGTGGTTGAACCAGTGTCGCATACTAGTATGCTTGCACCCAATCGGTTTAAGGCGGGCCAATTACACTTGGTTTACAGACTACACACATATCCAAAGCCACTACAACACAACAATTACACTCACAAGCACTTCACACCCTACATACAGTCTCTACCAGACAGCCTAAGCCACTGGTAGAGATACCTGGCTTGTATCGTCCCTGCTTTAGTAGGGATAGGCCGGTTCTGCAGTGGACCTCAACGGCTGATGACGATGACGATATGTATGTTAGGGTGTTCAGAAGAATCGAACCTCCAGGAACTTGAAGGGCAAAGTGCTTATTCAAACCCATTTCTCATTCCAACGCGAGTTTCAATACAAGTGGTAACTCCCTCCTTGATCGCAGCAGGGCTTGACGTGGGGAAACTCACATTGTCTGTTGGATCTCTCCACTCTGTTCGGAAGGAATCAAGGACTGAGATCGCTGAAAAGATCAAAAAAGAATTCCAGCCACAAACACCCTTGATTCTCCATTTTGATGGAAAGTCCTTCCCCAACATCGATGGTTGCAGCTGCAGTGATTGCCTGACGATTGTTGTTACAGGGATTGTACGGAGAAGATCCTGGTGATCCCTAAGATCCTGCTGGAACGGGTGAAGCAATGGGAGCGGCAGTGCAAGGACTCTAGATGAATGGCCGGAAGTGAAGCCCTGGATTTCAGGGCTCTGTTTTGATACTACAGCATCTAACACCGGGGTTCACAGCAGAGCTTGCATTGTCACTGAAAGAGGTCTTCAAGTCCCGCTGTTGTTCTTGGCATGCAGGCACCACATGTGTGAACTCATAGTGGCAGGAATCTTTGGCCTCTATTTCTCTTCTTCTGGTCCCGAAATTCCTCTCTTCGGTTGATTCGAAGAGTTTTGGAACAAAATTGACACAGATGTCTTTGATCGCTACAATGATGACCTAGATGAAAAATCTCAGTCGTGGATTGCCAACAGAGCCGAGGACACTGAACACTTCATACTCAGCCACATGGATGGTGCGCAACCCAGTGATAACTACCTTGAGCTCCTCCAGCTGTCTGTGGCTTTCCTCGACAAGAAGCCAGCACGGATGGCGTTTCATCGTCCAGATGCCTATCACAGAGCACGTTGGATGGCCAAAGGCCTTTACTACCTCAAGATCTTCCTTTTCAGAAATCAACTGAAGGATGCAGCCTCCTTCCCCTTCATATGGCATCAA
The DNA here is from genome assembly GCA_018397915.1 of Birgus latro. NCBI lineage: Eukaryota > Metazoa > Arthropoda > Malacostraca > Decapoda > Coenobitidae > Birgus > Birgus latro. The sequence continues at coordinate 9,979 of JAGKTI010041448.1, forward strand.
AAGCATGTGTCTTCCTCGTCACCATCTATGTGATGCACTGGTTTGAAGCCCAAAATGCTGTCGACACTCCAATCAATGACCTCAATCTCCTGAAGAAGATTTAAGAATTCAAGGAGGTGGATCCCGCTGTAGCAAAGAAGGCACTGGACAAAGTCAGAAGCCACCTCTGGTACCTCAGTGAGGACCTGGCTTCACTAGCCATGTATTCTGACAAAGTCTCTGCTGAGGAAAAGCAGGAAATGCTGAAAAATATGACCACAGCACTGCC
>JAGKTI010041449.1:0-10246 GCA_018397915.1 Birgus latro
CCATCTGCTCCAATCTATATTTACCCAATCGCTCCTCCACTTCCCTTCTATATTCAGCCTTTATTCCATCCTCTTGTAACTTTTCTACCCTCCTTGTAACAAATACTTCCTCCTGTCTTTCCCTTCTTCTCTTCCTCCATCTTGTTTGGATTCTGATTCTGGCCACCACCAAGTGGTGGTCAGAAAGTCCACTTCCCCAACCTCTATATACTCTTGCATCCATTATACATCTTCTCATCCTTTCATCCACACACACATAGTCAATCACTGCCTTCCGTTCATTCATTCCCCAGTCCTCTCTTCTCACCACTCGCCATGTATACCTATGGATCATTTTGTGCCTGAAGAGGGTATTAACTAACACCAACCCCCTCCCAGCACAAATGTCCACTAAAGCACTGTCATTCTCATTCATCTCTGCAGGCACACCCCACTCACCAACCACACCATCCACCTTCTCATTCCCTACTTTTCCATTCATATCTCCAATCAGAAACACTCTCTCATTCCTTTCAAACTTTTCCAAGCAGGCTTCCACATTTGTCCAAAACTCTTCTCTCACTCTACTTACACGATCTTGCGTTGGCACATACACGCACACAATTGTCCAACTTTCATACAGGCTGATCAGTTTTACACGTATATTACCCACAAAGAAGACAGTGACTCGACACAATACAGTAAGATAGATTACACACACTATATGAATTATAAGGATCTGAGTCTGGGACTAGTGGGCTGGTAAGATAACTGCAGGTGGCGCCCAGGGCTGTGCTTCAACAGGCCTTAGCGTCCCGGGGCAGTCCTGGGGTAGTAGGGGTAGCAGTGAAACCACCTAATACTTGGAGAGCATTGTGGTGTGGATGTGGATGTGATAAGAAGCGTTAGGAGAAACATATTAAGGTGGTTTGGCCATGTGGAGAGGATGGAGAGTGAGAGACTGACGAGCAAAGTGTATGTGAGGTGGAGGGGAAAGGGGGAGGGGAAGGCCAAGGATGAGATGGAGAGAGGGAGTGAACTGTAGACTGTAGCACCAGTTGAGCAGGACAGTACACCCAAGGTGGATGGAAGGCTGATGACAGGGAGAGCTGGAGCTCCCGTTTCATCAACCCTCAGGACTTGTTCCTGACCATCCCCTTTTGCTGAACTTTTTCAGTGTCTCAGTAACACAGAGAGTAGGCCAGCATGCTCTCCAATACAAGTTTCTTTGTCAACACCAAACTACATGCATGCTACACACTACATTTCCTTTTCAAAAACTGTTAAAAAAAAAAAGGTGCACGTGAACCATTCAGAGTCCCCCGGGGGGGGGGACCATAAATGCCCCCACCATCCGCCCCTCTCCCGGTGACGACTCACGGAGCTGCCTGGAACCACTGTCTGACTCACTCCTTCTTCATTTCTGTATCATTCGCGGCCTTTCCTCTAACTTTCGCTCTGTTGAGCACTACCTCTCCTCCTCTAAACCTCACCTTCTCTTTCTCTCTGAGACTCAGCTGTCTGAGGCAACTGACAGCAAACCCTTTTCTGTATCCTCCTACTTTCTCTATTCTCATCTCAAAGCCAAAGGTGGCTGTTGCGTATATGTACACAACAATCAATCTTGTTCTCGTGTTCCTGAACTTGATTCTTCTGAATTCTCTACTCTCTGGCTTTGGCTCTCCTGTCATTCTCTGACTAAATATATCTGTGCTGTTTACTTATCTCCTAATTCTACTGACTATCCAAAATCCTTTGACTATCTTACTTCTACGATGGAACACATTCTATCAATTTCTCCTTTCTCTGAAATCTCCATTCTAGGAGATTTCAATCTTCACCACCACCTTTGGCTCTCCTCTCCTTTCACTGATCCACCTACACCTTTCCTATCCTTAATGACCTAGAGTAGCTTGTACAGCACCCTACCCGTATCCCTGACCACCTTGGGAAGAGTTCCAACATACTTGACCTTTTCCTAACAACTAATCCTTCTGCTTACACTGTTAATCTTTTCTCTCCGTTGGGCTCCTCCGATCATAACTTTACCTTAACCTGTCGTATCGCTCCGGTACGGCCTGTGGACCCTCCAAAGAACCACTGCCTGTGGCACTTTGGAGCTGCAGATTGGGAGGCCCTCAAGGCAGTACTTTTTTTTATTTTCCTTGGAATGATTATTGCTTCCATGGCCGGGAGCCATCTGAGTGTGCCTTGCGCATTACGGAGGTTATTCTCTCAGGCATGGAAGCATACATTCCTTTCTCATATCCTCTGACTAATGCAAGAAAGCCTTGGTTTAATCACGCTTGTTCTAATGCTGTCCGCAACAGAAAGAGGGCCTTTAAAAGGTACCGGAGCCAACCCTCCCCTGAATCACATCTTTTTATATTTCTGCCCGGAATCGTGCTAAGTCTGTTCTTCGCTCTGCTAAAAATAATTTCATCCGTGCTAAATGTTCCCAACTCTCCAACTCAAATTCTTCTCGCTCCTTCTGGCACCTTGCCCAAAACCTTTCTAACAAGTTTGCCTCATCATTCTTCTCACCTCTTTTCTACTCTGATGGCTCTGGAGCTATTTCTTCTACTGATAAAGCAGATCTCTTCACTCAGACTTTCTCCTCCAATTCCACCTTAGACAATTCCGGTTCTGTTCCTCCATCACTTCCCCCTCTCACTTCCTCATGACTTACATTGAAATTTCTTCAGCTGATGAATTTTCTGCCATCACTAGCCTCAATACTAACAAGGCATATGGGGCTGATGGAGTCCCTCCTGTTGTCCTCAAAAACTGCTTCTGTGCTTACACCCTGCCCAGGTAAACTCTTTCGCCTTTGTCTATCAACTTGTACCTTTCCTTCTTGCTGGATGTTTGCTCTCATTCAGCCAGTCCCAAAGAAGGGTGACCATTCCCAACCCTCTAACTATCGTCCAATTGCTTTAACATCCTGTGTCTCAAAAGTTTTCTTGTCAAATCTTAACAGATAAATCTTAAAGCATATTTTCTGTCATAACCTTCTTTCTGATCGTCAGTATGGGTTCCGTCAGGGACGCTCCACTGGTGATCTTCTCACCTACCGTTCAGACTCCTGGTCATCCTCCTTTCGGGACTTTGGCGAAAGCTTTACCATTGCACTTGACATCTCAAAGGCTTTCGATCGAGTCTGGCATAAATCTTTAATTTACAAACTGCCCTCCTACGGTTTCTATCCTTCTATCTGTGCCTTCATCTCTTTCTGGTCGTTCTATAGCCGCTGTTGTAGACGGTCATCGTTCTTCTCCTAGACCTATCAACAGTGGTGTTCTTCAGGGCTCTGTCCTATCACCTACTCTCTTCCTTTTATTCATCAATGACCTTCTAATCTGTACATCTAACCCTATCCACTCATATGCTGATGGTTCCACCTTCACCTTTCCATTCGGTTTCCACAACGTCCATCTCAGCAGTTACTTCAACAAAAAAGGGATGAGGCTATGGCACACCTAATGTCTGGCTTGGCTCGTATCTCTGATTGGGGTAAAAATAATCTTGTTATTTTTAATGCATCAAAAACTCAGTTCTTACATTTATCAACCCAACAAAATCTTCCTCAGGATTACCCACTAGTGTTTAATAAGGTCCAGCTCAGTCCTGCATCATCCTTGAACATGATTGGGGTTTCATTCTCTTGGGATTTGTCTTGGAAAGAACATATTACATGTCTTGTGAAATCTGCTTCCAAGAGATTAGGTGTGCTAAGCCGATTTCGAACTTACTTTACCCCTACACAGTTGTTGACCTTGTACACGGGTTTTATTCGCCCGTGTATGGAGTACAACTCTCATGTGTGGGGAGGCTCCCCACATGCAGCTTTTCTCAATAGGGTGGAGTCAAAGGCTTTTCGTCTCATTAACTCTCCTCTTCTTACTGATCAACATTTGTCTCTTCGTCGCATTGTTGCATCTTTCTCTCTCTTCTATCGCTGCTTCAACGGTCACTGTTCCTCTGAACTGTCTGCTTGCATACCTCCACCTCTATGACGGGCACATAGTACCCGTCTAGCAACAAACGCTCATCCCTTTTCTGTCCAACTCTCTAATGCAAGAGCTAACCGTTACTCCCAGTCCTTCATTTATGCAACTGGTCAACTCTGGAACTGTCTTCCTCTGTCTGTATTCCCTACTTCCTATGATCTCCAGTCTTTCAAACACAGTGTGTCCAGGCATCTCGAAATGAATGGATCTTGAATTTGGCTCTCTTTTGTATTGTTTTTGCTTTTTCTTGAAGGGAACAGTATGTGGGCCCATGGCCCTTGGCTCCTTCTTCCTTGCATTGAAAAAAATAAATAAATAAAGAAAAAATGAGAGGGGTGTGTGAGCTGGGAGCAGGGCAGTGAAATGGCGGGGGACAGAGCGATATCGAAGTGATTTGTTTGTGGCCACCCCTTGCGGGGTTAAGGTGTCTGGCAATAGATAGATAGATAGATAGTGTAACGCAAGGATTTTTTCTATCTGCGTTATAAAAAAGATAATCAATCTATATCACACCGCATATGACACCAGTGTAAGGGTGAGAATTTTAAGCTAACCTCTTATAATGAATATTCCACCGCTGTAACACCAGTGTAAGGGTGAGAATTTTAAGTTCACCCTCCGAAAGAATATTCCACCGCATAGACCACCAGTATAATGACCTGATTTTTGATACTATATAAAATTAATCATTCCACTGCTTAACCCCCCAGTGTAGAGACCACCAATATAGGATTGCCTCATCTGGTACTTAGACTGATTGAATTTAATGATGTTTCTGTTTACTGCCAGAGTAGATACCCTAGAGTTATTAAGGAGGCCTCGTAACTTGATCAACACCAACAGATATTGATTGTAATAATTTGGTATGCTGCCACCACCCAGCGGTTGCCGGGGGGGGGGAAAGGTATTAAAGATATACGTCCCGTACGATGGAGGAGGGGACAAAGAGGCCTACGGCAGTAACAGGGTAGCGTGAGTATAATATATGAAAGCGTGGATTTTATAGATGTAACATGCCTTGTGGGCCACTCGATCTCATGAATTCTCCCCAGAGGATTTATACTAAACACATACGAAAAGTATACTTACCTATATTGCTATCCTTACATTATCCAGAATGAACAGAACTACAAACATGAATTAATTACTGGAGCATAGTAAAACTTTAGTCTCCGATACCACCGGAATATCTGAGAGAATGGAAGCTCTCTTCTCCACAGTTTATAAATCACCTGTCTCATATCACAGTAACTAGAAATTATTCAAGAGTATACCACTACAGAAGTACCTTGGGCTTTACACTCAACAAGTTGTTGCTCACCGAAGTTCTACTCGCCCGATACAAAACACACGTACATAAAGAATTCACTCAACTCGATCTCTTAACTCGTCGCGAGGTACTCTTGTCATAGAAAATTACAACCACAGGGGAAACTCACCTAAACCACGGTCTCAAAAGGACTCGTAGTAATACCCAATTTCACAACGTGTTACACAGTTTACTCTACATTTAAAGAATACACCCACAATTTACACGGGTTTGCACCACATAACATATCTATGTAAATAATCAGATGCCCAAGATAAATTTAATATGTAGACTCAGCGCTCGCAGTACTCTGCATGATGGAGGAATACAACACTCCGCTTCTCACTCACTTTTAACCAAAATATTACACTTCATGAATTAAGGCTTACTAAGTGGACCATACGACACCATTTATCGACACTGTGAACTGAAAGAGACTAAGTGGAAACGTGTAAGGGCTTTGGCACTAGAGACTGCGAGACACGACGCAGTCGACAGGCAGACTCCGAGACGCCACACCATATCTGCGGATCCGTCCTCCATGAGGTTCAGCTCAGAAGTCACATAATAGTATTGATAAATATTATCGGACAACTTCCTTTATATATATAGTTAGAATGACAACTAATTATTGTGACATATGGGGGAGAAATACCGTGAATTACTCGGGGCCATACTTGCGGATCCGTCCTCCATGAGGTTCAGCTCAGACGTGACGCATCGCGGGCAGGACGCCCCGCAAAAAACCCGCGACGTTCTTACCACCGGTTCTGACTTCGACCAATTACTCTACAGTCAACTTGTTATACCATCGTCCAGGAATTTTGCAACAAGGAGTTTACACAGTCCTTTACTTAGACAAAATGACTTATGATGATTTAAATTTTGTGGCAATAACATAAGTCTAACAATTTAAAACGATGCCCAAAGTCATGCATTGACATAATTTCTCTTTGTTCACGTTGGTACTGGCCTATGTGATCTGGTGACTGTGTAAAATAAATTAATTTTGTGGCTAACAATGATAATAATCAATAATCAGACTTTACCTAAGTTCTTAGACATTATTATTTAGTACAACAAGATGATAAACACAAACCCAACTACAAAATTCTGATTTCCAGGTTTAAATATGACTCATCGCGAATTTTAATCTCGAATCAACTTTCTTCGCCTCTTTATCGAAACCAGACACGAATTTGCGTGTCCAACTTGCTCCTCACGGTCCACATATTAACAATAATACTCCCCTACTACCCTTTAACTAAAATCAAGCCCAAAAATGAATTACAAGGTCCACTTCCCATACATTACATCATTTTAACAGGGTCCAGAATTACACTTACATCATACATAACCTAACGTGAATTACATACATATTATACTTACACTATACTTATAATAACTTATATTACTCTTATGCTACTTATATTATACTTATGTGATAGACTAAAAATTTCAGCATTACAATAGAATACAATAATTGGAATAATACCTTAGCAGTTATGTATATTTGAGCATTACTGACAACAATATTTACCCGAGGAATCCCATCGACGTATGTGTACGTCGTAACATTTTGTCACAGCTACACCCATCGACATATGGGTACATCGCACAATTGCAAGGGCCATAATTTGCACAATTTTCAAGTTTCATGGGTGATTTTTGGTAGGCATATGCAGGAGACTTTCCTCTACCTGCCGTCAAGCAGGGATACAGCCTGGCCCCACCTAACCCACCCTCCCCCCCACACTGGGCAATTCACATGTTAGCAATAACCTGGCCAGTAAAGGTATGTTGCCCCACGGTCTCTTCAATGACGAAATTCACGGTGAAAGTGATTCCTGAGGTGGAGGACAAAGAAATAAAGAAGCTAGAGCAAGAAACAAACAGAAGTGATGAGGTGGTAATGTCATAAAGGAAGGTGCCATATGTGGATGTGTTTGGTGACTGAACAATGCTTCTATTGCCTATATGTGTGTGAAAACCAATATAGTCTTGTACTACACATAAATTTGTACCAAATACATAAATAAATACGTAATTTAAAGTGGACTGAATTACTTAACCCCTTCCATAGTTCGTTTTCTTTAGCCAGGTACCCTGAGAAAGAGGGAAAATGTAAAGCTGACTCATCACCTGTAGCACCATTTATAGACTCAGGAGGGCGATTTCTCTATGAATTTTCAATGTTTCTCACCAAAAGCGAAGGTTTGAGCCAAAAAAAAAAAAAAAGAAAAAAAAAATGCTCAGTATTGGGGGGTATCGGAGGTTGGAAATTGGTCGGGACGTGACGGGTTAATAAGTTACATGAATATTTGTCTGCAACCCATAATTGTAAGTGTATATTTATGAAATACTTTAGAAATATTTAACCACTAGGTAAGCTGTAATGAAGAACCATAACAAATCCTGCCTTCCTCACTAGTGGTTTCTCCTGCGATTTCCCTTGATTTGAAGGCAAAATGGACACTGTAGTGCAAGACTGCCGTGGAACAAGATGACTTTTGAAGATATGATGATTGTGTGGAGGTAAGGAAGTACTTCTTGAAAGTGTGATTTTCGTTGGAATGACTGAAAACAATCCCTCAATATGTTTTTTTTTTCTTTTATGTGTTCGACTCTGGGCATAGGCTTCACAGCCTGCTATCAAGGCCCAGCAGTCCTCCTACATACCCAACACCTCTACATGTCACCGCTTTGGCACTAACACCCACCGTCCATATTGAATACATGCTAGGGCTGTCTCATACAGGACAGGTGTATTGGTATTAGCGGGGGTATTTTTACGACATGTCAGCGGGTCATCTGGTAGATCAGGAAAGTCTGCTTTTAGGAAATTCAAATCCTTAAACTGTTCCCTGCCCCAGCCGGGATTCGATCCTGGGCCCATTAGGACTGCAGGCCTCCTCTTTACCGATTCAGCCAGGCCTCTTTAGATCTGCATAGCCTTCACTTTCATTAAGCGAAAAATTATTACTTCGCTGAAATGAAGAGGGTATTGCAACAAAGTTTTTCTTTTATGACAAATTAGTATTCAAAATCCGTTCACTCTCCCAAAATACACAGAAAAATACTCTGGTATTTAGAGTTGTTGTCCTTTCCACAACCGTGATCTATACCATTTACAGCTGTCAGATGTCGCCAGAGAGGCCCACCTCTCCAAATAGTTCCAACCATGATGGAGGCTGCGACAACCCCCCCTTCACCCTCCATACTTTCGCTAACGAAAGAGCCGTCACATTCTGTGACGCTCCAGCTGTTGAAATGCAGCCCAGGTGTGGGAGGCGTCTAGTTAGGTGTGCCCTCTCTAAAGGAGCGTGGGATCACTTATTTTACTCTTGATCATTGGGCGAGAGCTGCTGGGTGGTGTAGAGGGAGGCCTTTCACTGAAGGGGTCTCCGTCGGTGTGTCGTCTCTTGGGGCTGGGGCCGAACAGGTCTAGCAGGTGCGCTTCCTTGCGCCTGCCCTTGATGGAGGACGGTTCGCTAGGTAGGGAGGCCTCGGCCGGGAGTTCTGGGGGCGTCCCTCTACATCTGGTGTCCATAGTCTTGCCTTCATCGGTAGTCCAACAGGAGCTGCCTGTGGTCTGTCCTCTCCAGGAAGCCTGTCGGAGATTTCCTGTGGTCTCGCCTCCATCGGGAGTCCAACAGTGACTGGTGACTTAGGGGTGCTGGTTGTAATAAGTGTACCCCCAGGACTCACTTAAGGCCACTCCAGACCTCTTCCAGCAGTGACTCCGCTGGGGAGCCTGCTCTGCCCGCTGTGGTGTGGGGAGAGTGAGAGGGACATCCCGCTTGGTCTCTGGAGGAGTGAGGCAAGCAAGGGGCGTGACCCGCTTTAGGTGCCAAAGGTTCAGCAGATGAGGCTCGCATGGTGGGCGGGGCCTCCCGGTGGGCACGGTGGATGCCGCCGCAGTTCTGCCTGTAGGGAGGTGTGCCCGAAGAGCATGTCCTTTCTTTGAACCTTCCCCTGCTGTCCTAGCCTCACAGGTGAGGTCTGTACTGTGGACGGCGTCTCCCCGACTGGCACGGTGGGAGCACAGCTGCGGTTCTGCTAGGTACTGGGACTGCAGGCGAGAGGAGCACAGTGGGTGTCCTCTACCAGGCGAGCATGATGGGCATCGCCGCAGTCCTGCTCAGGGCGGGGGCTGCAGGTGAGGGAAGCATGGTGGGTGTTCCTTCCCCGATGAGCACGGTGAGTGTCACCACGGTCCTGCTGGGGGCTGTAGGTGAAAGGAGCACTGTGGGTGTCCTTTCCCAGTGAACACAGTGGGCGTCGTCACGGTCCTACTTGGGGGAGTCTCCCGACACACAAATCTTGCCCCAATTCCTTTGAGTGCTTGTCCAGGTGAAGGTAATGCAGCAGGGTGGCGTACCTTTAGTCGATTCCGTTGAGGAGAGGAGTGCGTGGTGGTTAGGAACATATGTCCATCTTATCCCAATGGCTTGTTGTCTTCTCGTGCCTCTATATGGCCTCCCCTTGGTCCTACCCCATATCCATCTCATTGGTCTCCCCTTGGTGCTACCCTATATCCATCTCGTTGGTCTCCCCTTGGTGCTACCCCATATCCATGTGCTACCCCATATCCAACTCGTTGGTCTCCCTTTGGTGCTACCCCATATCCATCTCGTTGGTCTCCCCTTGGTGCTACCCCATATCCATCTCGTTGGTCTCCCCTTGGTGCTACCCCTTATCCATCTCGTTGGTCTCCCCTTGGTGCTATCCCATATCCATCTCGTTGGTCTCCTCTTGGTGCTACCCCATACCCATATCGTATTTCATTATCTATTGGGGGGTAATTGGTATCTTCATTTACTACTGATAACCATACGTTTTACTTGAAGCTGCGAGACCATACAATTCATATTCCTCCAGTTTATATATATATATATACAGTATAATATATATATATATAGTGAAATGGCAGGGGACAGAGTGACAT
>JAGKTI010041451.1:0-10246 GCA_018397915.1 Birgus latro
GTGTGTGTGTGTGTGTGTGTGTGTGTGTGTGTGTGTGTGTGTGTTTAAAATATGTAAGTATATAAATAGAGAAATTGTTTGCGCTTACATACGAGCATTTCTCGAGTCGACTAATGACTTTCCTCAGTTACCAGGAAAAAGAAGCGAGAAGAGAGACACATGAGTAACGAGTGCCAGAACAGCTCAGTCTCCCTCACTCTTCCCCTCAGCCAATAAAGCCCAGGATAATAATTTCTCCGAGGAACAATCTGTCTGGCGCTGCTTCATTTCGCGGAGTGATTGTGTTCCCCGGCTCCGAGCTGCCTGCCTGAGGAGCACAACACAACCCAATCCAACCCAACCCAACCCAACCTAGTCCAACCCAACTCAGCCCAACTAAGCCCAACACAACACAGTACAAGACAACACAACACAACACACCCCAGTCCTGCCCAGCCCAACATAAAGCACAACACAACACAACACAGCACAAGACACACCCCATTCTCTCCATTCTTCTAGTCATTGTATATTTCCAATGGATGGATAATCATGATCCTAGCAATGGATGATGAGCTGTCGCAAGTAAACAGTTTTAACCTCTTCACTACACAGGTGGAAGCAAGAGTGATGAAAATAAGTGCCCTCGGCCTCAAAAGGAACTCTTCATTACAACTGTCTCCTCTAAGCTGAAAGAAAACGTAATGCGGCAGCAACATTAAACTATAAGAGGAGTTATCGTCCTGAAGAGGTTTGAAAAGCCTGTATCTTAACTTTCACTACAATACAGGAGATCTTTGCTTAAGCTGAAGAGAATCACCTGGTGCTAACAAGATAAGAGAGAGAGAAAAAAAAGTGTCATCGTACGGCAGAAGTTAATAAACGTTTGAAAGAAAAAAAAATATGGATATGAATTTACACGATTATTTAAGTCCTGATGTAACCTCCTCATCCCATCTGGTATTCAATTCCAGTTACCGCTTCGCGCGGTTAATTCAGTTATCAGTAAGTAGCAGGAAACTCGGATATATTATACGCAACCAACAAAGTTATAGATAAATGAACCATACATTCCTACATGAAGCCTACCCAATTTTCGGTTCCAGCTCACAAGGTTAATGATGGGTACAAATCCCATAATATGAATCTTCTTCCGACATTTCCCTCCAATGTTTCCCAGGCTCGGATTCTCAAAATTACGGTATTATAAGTGTACAGGAAGGATATGGGGAGAAAGGTGCAGAATCTTCCCATGTCTCTGGCTGTTCTGTCAGAAAACAGTCCCAAGGTACGCAAAGGAACTGACTGTAAATATGTTTGTCACTCCGAACCATTCTCCATATAGGCTATTCCATCGCCAAGTCATACTACCTTACTGCTCCGTCACACCGAATTCTACCTTACCCATTAACCCCTGCAGCAAGAGGACGTCATTTCCGCCCCGTTCTTGTTATCTTCTGACGATTTTCCTCAGCTCTGAAGAGATTTCGATGAGCGGGGGGAGAGATATAACTTTCACTGATGCTTCCTCCAAATGAAAACTTCCCTGAAACTCAATAAAATTGTCTGGAAATAGCAAGAACGAAATAACATTATACATAATTGGAGTGAAGGGGTTAGGCACACATTTTTCTGCCAGTAACTCCATGATGTATGCAACACGCTCCCCACACATTCAGCATGTCCATTCCCACTGCTGTGTTCTTGACTTTTCATACTCCTGCCACACCATTGTCTTGCACCCAAATGACAATGCGGGTACTAAAAATCCCTTATGCTGTCCTTTTGGAGTCTACTCATTTTTGTTGGTCTGTCCAGAATTAACTCTTTCAATGCATTAACCACTTTTCATACCGGAGCCACTCTGCTTTCATCTTCCGCTATAGGTTCACTCTTTTGTCAGTCATTGTGCTACTTAAAATTTTTTTTCACAATTGCCTGTTAGCTGTGCATCACATACCGAACTATCTTCTCTCTCTTCAGTTATTAACATACTCCTTTGTACGTGAACATGACAGAAAAATTAAGCTGGTGATTTGTTTGTTCAAATATAAAATGAAGTGTAAGCGATATGGATAACAACATGAAAACTGACGTAAACGAGAACAGACACGAAAACAAGGCCACTCCTACCAGTATATGTACATGGGTGTAAATTTGATCAATATATATAAAAAGACAACAGTAAAAGATATGTGCGGAAGGCAAAGAATTTTCACATCTCCACATCGACACATCAGCCTCATGAATGGGATGAGAGAACTTGGAAAAGTGGGTGGGTACGAAAATGGGGAGAAGAAAATTAAATAAAATTTACCGAAACTGATAAGAATCTTGAAGAAATGAGAAACGTGACTGGTGGTAAGGGAATATTACAACAGCTGGGAGTGTATCTGAAGTGTTAACAACACTGCGGGAATGAAAGTTGTACGAGGGGCATATAAAGAAGAATAACAGAGCACTAAACACAGTATCAGAGAATGGAAACATAACTACAAAATCACACGCTGTATTCCTGCTGGCACGGGGAACTTCTTTCTTTGCGATTCTTCATATTACACCTTGATGTGCTCGCGTATGTTATGTTAATGAATCACCGACAGTCACTAGTAACATACAAAAGGATAATACGGTGTAGTAGTCAAAACATCTCGCACAAGAGGCAATGAAAATGCTCCTAAGCCGACGAGGAAAAGTCCCACGGAGCCGTGCAGAAGAGCAAAGTAGCAGAATTAAGACAGGATCATTAGAGACTGGAATTAATAAGAATCGCCTCACTAAGATGACGTGTTATATATTTCATCGATGCCACCCTCTGACAATTATATTCAGTCCCTGAATGGTCTCTTCCACTCAAGGGGCTAAAATGGGCTAAAACAGTCTCCCTTAACCCTCCTCTCCCCCTGATATCCTCCCCAGTAATCTGAACAAAATAATCCAGCAGTAAGTATAATAAAATATATAAGGCGCCTAACATTGAAGAGGCTGAACCTGCAAGACAGACCCGTACAAATTAAAGAATATTTGGAAGAAAAAAAAAGAACAGTGGGATAGTGACTGCCACCCCACGACCACGTATAATGGTGACGGGCAACCAAATATTAAAGCTGCGTGTAAAGTTCCTGGGGCAGTAACTAGGAAAAAAAAAAATAAAGGCAGAGCTTGCTGAATTGTCGAGTTTTAAATGGTAGTGGAAATAAAAAGAAGGAAGTGGCTTAAGTAACTCAAATGAAAGAAGGAATTATACTGAAAGTAAAAATACGTGGAGATTGCCCTACAAAAAAGAAAAAAAAAATGAATGTAAACTGCTCTGGAAATAGGAAACTATATTGAAAAGAGTTGCAAAAACTGTAGAAGCGAGGGGGAGGGGAAAAGAATGGATGAGGGACGAAAGCTGAAGAATACTAACACATGGAAATGACGTAAGGAACAGATAAAAAGGACATTGTGAAAGGTTGATGAAGGGGGAACGATGCGACGTGAACGATAGTGAACGTGATTTGTTTTGGTGGTACGTAGAAAAGGAATATGGCGCCTGAAAATGAGGCACTGGAAGAAGTGAAAAATACTGTGAAGAGACTGAAGACTAGGAGAGCATCAGGTGCTGGCTGAGGTGCGTTAAGAGATGATTAACTTTTATGTAAAGGAAAGAGTTATATCAAATTTTTGTTGGAAATATGCAAGAAAGGCTGGATGCCAGGCGTGTTACTAGTTTAAAGGAAGAAGGCTGTAACTGCGCATTTGTACAAGAGGCTGTAACTGCGCATTTGTACAAGGGTAAAAATGACGCGAGTGCAAAAAATATTCCGGTATTAGCCTCAACAGAGGCCTCGTGGGTGAAGAAAATGGTGGTTTAAGAAGTGATCTGGGATTTTTGGATCTAGTATTTAACTTAGAGTACACAGATACTGGAAAAGACATGTGAGAATGAATGTAAGGTATTTAGAGCCATATATCTAGAAAATGTGTAGGACAAGGAGGACTGAGATGGATCTTAGAAAAATATATATGGTGTGAATGGAAGGCTCTTGAATGCTGTGGAGAGTCTGAAAGATGACAGTGAAGCATGTATAAATGTATAAGAATTGGTGGTGGAAGTCTAACAAAGTTACTGTGTGCTCTAATGGCATACAAACTGTACTCTAAAACAATTACATCAGAACAATAATGCGATTCAGAGAATGGTTATTATATGAAATACTCAATAACTCATTCTCGAATACACTCCAATACCTGACGATGAATGCATTTAACTACACATGCACCTGGGTTTATATTAATAAAGAATGTTAAGCAATTTTAGTGATAGGCATGACTCCATAACAAATATCTCTTATCACAGTCCGTTTTGTTTTTCTTATATCGTCACTACAGTAGTCACTAATTTGACTTAAGTCTTTGGCAGCTATGTAAGTGAAGACAAAGGTATATACAAAAATCTTATACACATCTTACATGAGTTTATGAACACGACTCCCACTCACTAGCAATCACTTCTAGTCACTGCCATGGCGAAGTATTTGTCCATGTCACATATGTCACATTTGTTATTTTTACACATTTCACTGTGCCTCGCTGCATAACAAACCTGCCACTACAGCCGCTGAAAGAGTGAGGGGGCCTTCGACTCCCCGCAGTCTTTCATGTGGCAAGCTGGCGTGTTTCAGAAGTGAATATCCCGAAGGACATATAATTCCCCTTTGGCGTGTCCCAAGGCGTCCATGTTGTACTTTCTTGCTTTTGCTGGACTGAGCCGTGAGCTCTTACACAGGATGCTTCACGAGAGCTGTATCTTAAATTACGTGGTTCTTAAATTTGTCTGGCTGTGGGCTTGTACTGCCACAAATATTACAGCCTGGCTTCGTCAGGATATAAATAATTTATGAATTTCAGTAACAAAAAGACATCATTATATACGATACCAATGGAAAGTGAATATCCACATTCGAGGAAGCCAGTTAACCGGAGCCTTCACAGTAAGCAGCCGGTGGAGCCCAGAGTCTACAGTGAGCTTAGCCTTGTCTCATTAGGTTCGGCGGCGAGATTTGTGGGCGCCATTCATCCCGGCCGGGCCATTTGTTGCCGGATCAAGCACTAGGGTTACTCCTGGGGTGGGGAAGTGGGAGGTGGGAAGGGGTTGTGTTTGGGGTGTTCTCAAGTGTCCGTCACCAACTATCAATAAGACACACGACACAGCCATTTTCTGCCATCATGAACTTATTCTAATGATTAAGTTAGGCTGAATATTCAACCAACACCTCATCCTGTTGCTATAAGAAAGGGATTATCCTTTACAGGCTACTTCTCCTGCAGGGCGGGGATGCTGTGTTTGGGGTGTCCTGAGGTGTGCCACCAATTAACTCTTTCAGTCCGATTACACATTTTGTACTTTCTTTTTTCTGCTACCAGGCGATTTCTTTCAGGTTATGAGAGCACCCGATTAGTGAAGGAGGTTAATGAAGACTGTCACTAATCCTTCCACTTCAAAAACACTCTCATAAACTGATTAAATCGCCTAACAGTACTAAGAATAAGAAAAGAAAAAATCTCCGGATTCAAAAGGTTTGCTTATCAATTCTATGACTGATTTCTTGTTTTGCTGCTGCTACCTTCAGGCAATTATATTTAACTCAGGAGAGACTTTTGAACTAGCCGGTTAAACGGATTATTAACAGCATCTTCAATACATGGGAGATTCCCGGAGTTAAACAAAATCGTCTGGATTACAAACACTTAATCCTATAGTTACAGATAAACGATTATATTCCTTTACTCTTTATTTATTCTTTACGCACGGCCTCAGATTCAGAGACAGAGAAGGATAAAGAATGCGTGGGTATAGATACGATCGAGAGAGACACAGGATACGTCGTTCAATTTTTACCGTTTTCATTAGGAGTGGAGAATATATCTGCATAATTACCGTAATATCTTGTCTCGCTGGTAATTACTAATGAAGGATTATAAAGTTCTTTCGGTTATACAAACAGTATTACCAACTGCGGAAGCAGGTCTGCATGGATCAGTGAACATATGAACGTAATTGGTTGTTATTTCCTATCAATTACATTAATAAAGTATTTTAGTTTAAATATTCAGATATCAAGTCTCCGTGCTCTCTCGCTTGCCCAAGTCTTGTCATCGTTTCAAAATTCTATTTACCATAGGACAGACCCCACAATGAAGAGTTGGAAACGACCTTCATTCACCCTTTCAGCACTCTGATGTCATACTATCGCCAGTCGATTTGACTGAGACTATGAGAGACTGCTAGTGGTGACGAGATTAAATATAATTTACATTAACCACTCTTACACTGCATGTCACCTCGTTGGTATTTCCTTCCTCCTACTCCCATTCAATTCTGAATGGGTGAAAAAATTCTAGCAGTGAAGGAACTTGGAAGAATGGGTTAAGCAACAGGTCTCGTCTCCACACGCTTTTACTTCAAACCTCAAGCATCCCACCTCACCAACCTGGGTTCTTGTTCTTACGTCACTGTAATATTGGTTTTAAACTTTTCGGATGCTAACCTCGTTATATTCTCGACTGTTTGTCAGTCTGTCAGTCAACTGGCTTCTGGCTGTATCCGCTTGCTGCCCAATCCTAATTCCTCTAAGTCATCGGCGAAGTGATATAAAATAAGACCATCACACACCATCAGTCTGACACAGTGGCAAACTTTATGAATTATATAATTTTCACCTTCTACTTCCTCCCAGTATAGCGGCCCTCCATTCCACGCCAAGTCAGCCAACAACAGACATTTCATCTGACCCTTCAAACTGCCGAAAGAGCATTTAACCAAGCTTCCTTGGAACTCATTACAAAACTAAGAACTGAGTAAAATATAGTGCTGCACACTACTGACATCACCTACCACCAAGCATTCCACCTGATCCTTTCAACCATCGCAACAGCACACACTCAAAACTGTTCTGGAACCCAGGCCAGTCCAGCTCAACCCAGCCCAGCCCAGCTCAACTCAACCCAAAACACACACACACACACACACACACACACACACACACACACACACACAGGTAAATAAACAGCAGGGGAGTGCATCAAGATCATTACGTTGCATCACCTCAAGCACTGTTTCTCATCTTTCTAACCATTAAAACAAGTGAAGACTTGACTGTCCTTGCCCAGAGCCCAACACTGGGCAGAGAACTTGATAAAATCGAATGTGTTATCATCAGGGGTTTCCACAAAACATTCCCCCGATTCCTCCATCCACCACACAAGCACACAACTAAACTGCGGAACCCAACACCGGACATATTGCTGGATAAAATACCTTGGATCACAAATCCCTTCAGTATGATCACACCTTTCCACAGTTTATTTGTGCTACTTCTGAACGATATCATTCAACGGGAAGATCCCTAGTAGTAAAAAATTAAGCCTACACCTAACAGATCTGGTTCAAAATCTTTTTCCAAAAGAGAATGTAATCGTCTGAATCTATCAAGAACCAAATTATTAATAGGTCATGGGATTCATGGGATTACAACACGCAGCCTTAACCTGACAGCAGATATCACCTCTCATTCACGGTACTCCCAGGTAATTCATCGCCCTTATACCAGCTACCATAAGCACACACAGACAACCAAAATGTTCACTGTGCCAAAGGACTCGAAAAAATGGAGTGCAGTGCGTCATTATGGTCAGTTTCAACCAAACATTTCATTTAATCCATTCGTTTTTTTTTTCACGTATCCGACTCTGGGCAAAGGCTTCAGGGCCTATTTCTCAGGGGCAGTGACCTATCCCAAGGCCCAGTAGTCCTCCTACAGCTCCACATGTCACCACTTCGGCACTAACACCCATACATGCTAGGGCTGTCTCATACAGGACTGGTGTATTGGTATTAGCGGTGGTATTTTTACATGTCGGCAGGTCATCTAGTAGATCAGGAAAGTCTGCTTTTAGTAAATTCAGATCATTAAACTGGTCCCTGCCCCAGCCGGGATTTGATCCTGGGTCCATTTGGACTGCAGGCCGCCTGTCTTACAGAAGCACACAAGCAAACACTCCGAAATCCAGCACTTAATATATAACTATAAAGTGAAATACGGTCTCACTAATATATCGCCAAGTGGTAGTATGTCACCTTCCACTTAACGAACCACTCTACACCAAATCATTTTCCACGACACTTTTAATAATAATGTTTCCATGAACCATCACATGAACACACAACCTAACTGTGGACAGACTCCAACAAGGACTGGACAAAATGGACTGGAATGTGCCATTAAAATATGGGGCATTAAGCGGAGAGGAGCGTATAAGTGTCAGTTTCATCACACAATAATATCAGCGCAGCGCACAAAGGCCGACTCGGCGTGACAGGTGCTGGTGCAGTGGCCTTATCACCTGCCACATGTAATATTCCCCAGCGCCACTCAACACCCGCAACGTTTGCATTCTGATCACGCCGTATCTCATTACGCCCGCTAAGAACACTGAGCCTGCACCTTTAATACAAGAAGACGAGTGAATCTACATTACACCAGTGATAGAGTTATGGAAGGAAATTTGCTAATTCAGCGACATGATGAAGATTTCAAGTTTTTTCTTTCTTTTTTAACCTGTGAATACTACAAAGCGCTTTATCCCGTTCACTTTAAGCATGAATGACGACTAAACATACGAGAAATCCCTCGGAATGAAGGGTTATCGCCATTAACCCCTTCAACTGCAGAACAACTTACTATTTTATTCCGGCTGACACCAAACGACTGTAAGAATACAATACAAAACACGTCATCGGATGGAAAAGGATCACTGTGAAGACAGAACGATCAGAGACTACGTACAGAATTAGTGTGTATCGTGGCGGTAGGCTTACACAATGCAGACGCCTAACATGGACGGGCAGTAGCACAATACATATTCAAGCCGCGTTTTATGGGTAATAATGGGCAACTGATCTGTATTGCCAGGAAACACCAGTTTCTGTCACTGGAGAAGTGATTATGAATGTTGAATATGTACTTTACGAGTCAGTCTTGTACCCCAGATGACCCTGCTTATACTTCACTTTGTACCTGTTACCCCTCGTCTCATCGTGACTTAGAGCTGAGTTCACAGCTATCTTAATCCTCGTTTTCGTTATCTTCTCCACTCATTCTTCTCCCCACCATCATCACCCATCCTTACCCTGATACCAGCTTCTAACCCTTCTCATCCATCGATCCTCACATGTTTAGCCTTCACCATCACTCCATCTCTCCAATTTACTCTTTGTCTTAATCATCCCCCTCTATTTCTAGTCTTCCTTCCCCTTCCTATATCCTCTGTCCTTAATTTGCTTTCGACCCCCTTCACAACCTCCATTCTTACATCTGCTCCCCTCCTCACCCTACCCTTCCCAGCTCTACTGTACCCTATCCCTTCATAACCACCAACTTAATCTCCAATTTACTCTACCTTTTCCGACGCCAAACCTAGATCATCACCTCAAACCCTCTCCGTTAGCCCTATCTAACCTTGCCTTACCCTATCTTCCCATTTCCTTCATAACCCCTGCCCTAATCTTACCCTCTTGGGTCATGTCGGTTCTAGTCTCTGTACACTTAATAGCTGTATGGTGGTCCTATTTGTACCTGAACAAGATAGCAAACTACATTAATAACACTGCTTATGAGGTGGGTCGAGCTAAATTTGTCAGCCGTAGTGTCGGGTATTTTGTGTGTGTATATAGTATGATTAACGAACTCGATACCAGCTAGTGTAGAGGAAACTGGTGTGATTTTGCATTTCACCACAGCCATAAATTACACGGAGTTTTGAGGATCCCTGTACATATTCTGATTATTCCTTTGATATGATGATGAAACCGCTCAGAAGAGGTGTGAATTACGGCCAACCAGGTAAGTCGTCAGATAGCGTGTTCCATCTCGTCCATAATACCGCATTTTCCCCAGCTGCAACAATGTATTTTTATCCTTGCGTAAATACAGGCGCTTGGCAAGGATGCGGTGCGGTTGGGGGAGGAGTGAGCCGAAAGGTGGGTGCAGGTCGTGTGTAGCTGCCGTAAACTCGCTAGCAGGAAGCAGTCACGCACCCTCATGCATGTTCTCGCCCACCGTTGCTTCTCCGAGTTCTAATCCAGGGCTCTTTGTGGGCTGCACTGCCAATAAACCACTGTGAAAGGAGTTAAAAGGTCGTCTGAGCGGTTTGTCCCCTTCCACTTACTTAGAAAGAAACTCTCTCTCTCTCTCTACCTTTCGAAATTATGTTTCTCGGTCTT
>JAGKTI010041453.1:0-10246 GCA_018397915.1 Birgus latro
GGTGTGAGAGTGTGTCAAGGTGGCTGTCACTCTACCTCCTTTTGTGGAGTTATAGCGTGGGTGGCAAGGTGGCTGTCTCCTCCCCACATGCGGCAAGGCGGCTGTTACCCGGTATGGCTGAGGGCCCTAGGGAAGCAGCAAGTGGGCAGCTGGTGGCCGACTCCGGTGTGCTGTCTGGGGCTAGAGTAGCAGCCCCACCCTGAACTTGGCGACGTCTGGTCCAGTGGAGATGTAATTCACCGTGACTGCTACCTAGGCGGCGGGTTACCTGAGCGCAAGAGGGGTGTGCGAGAGAGATAGGTGTGCTTGTCTGGTACGGAGCCCAGGCTGCTTATTTCCTCTCCCTTGGTATCTCCTCCTGGGGTGGATGTCTTGCCCAGGTAAGGTTGATGGGGAGCTTCGGTATTTCATTGTGCGTCAAGGCTCTGCGTTTCATATATATATAGGCAAATAATTTAACTTTGCACAGCTTACCAGTTGAATGTTGCTCCAGTGCTCCTGTAAGGTTGTTTGAAGTGTTGTAAACCTAAAGTCAGTTAACACAGAACTCCTTAACTACTGTGTTAACTAAATTTACTTCTCTTTCCCTTAAATTATTTAATTTCCTTTACATTCTCGGAACAACGCTGGTTTCTTCTTTAAAAAACATAACTTTTTCTTACTACCTGAACTTAGTCATTTTAACAACTTAACGAAACTATTTTGGGAAATAAAGGAAAGTACTTTCTTGCACATCTCATTATAGTGACATACTTAAATCATTCAGTAAGTCTTCACGACCACGTCGTCACAGCTGAAGATTATCAAGAAGGTCTTCTGCATCCACGACCACATCTTTGTATACTGAAGAATCATATTTCAGCATAGACGTGGGTCGGTCAAATGATGCGCAACAAGTCCCTTTTTCTTCAAGATATGTTTTGATTCTCAGGATTGATGTCAACAGCTCCAGTCCCATTCCATTTCTTAGCTTAGTTTTCACAGACGTAACTCTTGAAACTACCCTTTCAACCAGGGCATTACTGGTTTGGTAAGCTGTATATTTTCATTGCAAACTCAGCGAGGTCAGTCACCAAAGGCTCTCAAGCAGCAGTCTTGCAGTCAGTTATAACTTTGGTGCAAAATGATGATCCAGATGTTGGAATTTGCCTGTTATGCTACGTTTTTGAGGTCCAACTACTTGTCCCTCAGATACGTATGCGAGTGGTAGAGTTCAACTTGCCACATCTCTGAGGGCCGACTTCTCGTTCCTTGAGTACAAAGGCTTACAGTGGAGTTCTTTATCAAGATCAGGTCAGCATGCCAGAGGGAGGAAAGGACACAAAAACACGGCATAACCAAACTATATACAGACTGAAATGCAGAACACCAAAACCAAAACACAAAATACATGGCGAAATACCGAAGCACCCCATGGACCTTACCTGGGTGAGACACCCAACCCAGGAGGAGATACCCAGGGAGCGGAAATGAGCTGCGTGGGCTCCGTGCAAGACGGGCGCACCTACGTGTTTCCCGCATGCCCCTCTCGCGCTCAGGTAACTCGCCACAGAGTTCACAGTCACGGCGAATTACATCCCCACCAGACCAGCCCTCGCCAGGTTCAGGGTGGGGCTAACTCTTTAGCCCCAGACAGCATCCTGGAGATGGCCACCAGCCGTTCACTTGCTGCTTCCCTCCCTCAGTCATACCAGGTGACGGCTACCTTGCCGCCTTCGCTCTAACTCCACAAAAGGAGGTCAGGTGACATCCACCTTGCCGCACCTACTCACACCAAGTGACAGCTACCTTGCCGCACACTAGGAGGAGATGGACACCAACTGCCTTCGCTCTAACTCCACAAATGGAGGTCAGGTGATGGCGACCTTTCTGCACCTACTCACACCGGATGACGGCTACCTTGCCGTACATGGGGAGGAGACAGACACCAGGCACCCTCGCTCTAAATCCACAAAAGGATGTCAGGTGATGGCCATCTTGCCACACCTTCTCACACTGGGTGATGGTCATCTTGCTGGACCTACTTACACTGGATGATGGCCACCTTGCTGCACACAGGGAGAAGAAGGACACCAACCGCCCTCACTCTAACTCCACAAAAGGAGGAAAGGTGACGGCTACCTTGCCACACCTACTCACACCAGGTGACGGCCACCTTGCCACACCTACTCGCACCGGATGACGGCCACCTTGCCGCACCTCACTCTAACTCCATAAGAGGAGGAAAGGTGATGGCCACCTTGCCAAACCTAGGAGACAGCCACCTTGCCACTCCACCAAAAGACCTAAAAGAAAGGGTGATGGCGGGTATCCTCCCCCTCTCTCCCAACAGGCACGTCCTCCCCCTGGAACAGCAGTTGGAGGAGGCCTGGCAAGGACTCCTGGTACCTGGGATTCTAGCCCTTCGGCTCGACTCACAGCGGCCCCAACCCCTGATGGACCCTGCCACACCGAGTTGCCATAGCACACACCCGATGGATGTCCAGCGCCGAGACCGCAGCCCTAGAACCAGCCGAGATGTCCCCAGGACCCTGGGGCGTGACCTCCCCAGCCCCACCCGATGACCTCCTGTCTGGTGGAGTAAACGCTGGCAAGAGAGCCTACTCTCCCTGTTCGGGCCCAGCCCCAGGCCAGAGCCCCCGGACCCCTCAGGAAGGGCATCCTCCTACGACGGCCCTCAGACCACCCCTGGACAAGACGAAACAGCAGCCCGGCTTCCTGACGAAGGCCCCTCCGGATGCCCCAATGACCAGTGGCCTCCTGGCACAGGTCACCATCCTGGGCCCTCCACAACCGCCGGGCCTCACCCTACAACAAGCCCCAGTCACCCCCCCCCTGTAACAGAGTCCTCCGGTCCTGTCTTGCTGTGTATACTATTTTCTTGTAAAGTGTACCATTGTGTATCTGACTCATAATTGTGATTTATGCTAATATACGTGTAAGGTTTGTTACTCTGAGGTTTTATGCCCTGATCCCATTGGTTGCCTTAAAATAGCCCTACCCGGTCTAGAAAGAGGACCCCTCTCCAGGCTCCGTGCCTAAGGGACGAGATGTCATACCCTTACACACACAGCATAACACATTTTAAAGTTATACTCCCAAATACAAATATTACATTGAACCATTACAAGGGAAATATTGGTCAGGTGGTCATTGGCCATAGACAAATTTACACAAAATCTAGATGTCTCTACCTGCCATGGGAAAGTATGGTAGTATGGACAGAGTATTCACGGCACCAATATGACACTGGGATATACGACAAGTATGAATACAATGGCCTTTACACACAACAGTATTATAGTATTGGGCGGCTCTGTGATAGCACAACACACTGAATTATGTATTAGTCCCACCACTGTGCGTGAGGGGATGGGGTCTCGGTGTCACGGGGGGGGGGGGTAGAATTTACTATTCCGCTACTAGGGAATCTACTATGACTGGAATACACACATAGGATCGCGAATTGGCTGATGTTCTAGCAGCACTTCTAGATTGTCTTATTTGAGTGAGTCGGCACTGGGGAGGGGAGATATTGAGTAAAAAATATTCCAGGGACGATATTGTTATTACCAATGATTTACACAAGTCTCATTATATACACACACTGCAGCTCATCGAGTTCTACACACTGTGGAATACTATAACATCACTTTGGCCAGTTCTCTTAGGTGGAGATCATTTCCACGTCACAGGTACGGTCTTGTAAATTTACACTAGTCTGTATTTAGTTCACTGCACTTGCAGGCGGTGTCCCTGCTACAGGCAGGTCACGCCCTGGAGTCCTGGGTAGGCCCCGGGGTGTCTGGGGGCCAGGTTCCCTCGAGCCTGGAGTCGCCATCTGGGGAGGACTGTAGCAACTGCTGGAGGGAGGAGTTGCCGACAGGGCCACCTCTCGGCAACTTCGGGCTGGGGTAGCCGCTGTCTGGACATGTCGGTGGCGACCCTTCTGCTGGGACCTCCATTGCGAGGGCTGTACTGGAGGGGCTGGCTGGAGGGAGCCAAGGCCCTAGATGGGACCTAACGAATGCTCCTCCAGTAGGGGGTCTTCCCCGGACTCACCTCCTGTGGGAGAGGGAATATGTCCCACCCGGCCACAGGAAAGAGGGTGGGCCAGGCAAGGGACCTCTTCTACGGGAGACGCCCTAGAGACAGAGCATGAGGAGTGGACGATGGCCTGCTCAGCCTCCCCTGTGTGAACGATGGCCTGCACGACGGTTCCTATGCCTGGGCGGGCTGCAGGGAAAACACGAGTCAGGGCTCGATGTATCCTGCCTCCTGAGGGGGAAGGGGGCCTCTGTAGGCGAGGAGCAGACAATGGCTTGCTCTGCCTCACGCCTGACACAGACAATGGCCTGTGTCATGGTGCTGCTCTTCGGGGAGACTGCAGGAGAGGAGCGGACGATGGCCTGCTCTGCTTCAACCTGACAAGGATGATGGCCTGTGTCATGGCCCTGCAGGGGGTTGGCAACTGAGGAGCGGACAATGGCCTGCTCTGCCTCAGACCTGGTACGGACGATGGTCTGCACCATGGCGTTGCTCGGAGTTGGGGAATCAACTCTGCCTCTAACCTGGTGAGGATGACTTTCGCCGAGGTCTAGATGGCTTTTCCTGCTCACCTGGTGCAGTGTCGGTTAGGAGCGAGAGGGGCACCGGGGACTTGGATAGGTGAGACGGTCCTGCCCGGAACCGCTTGGTGTTGCCCGCGCACCCCCAGTGGTCCTTCGTAGGCTGGGGGTGTCGCTGTCGTTTGTGGCCGTGGAACGTTTCACCATGATTTCTACTTCATGCATTTCATTGCCCTTCACAAACGTTGGCCCAGTTAATCGTTAACAGTAATCTCACACATTCAGTTCAGATTAAAGAGCCAATCAGGAATTAATATGAGAGTGCAGGAAACTTAAAGATGGAGGATATGATAAATTTTAAATTATTATCTTTGTGTGTCTTCAAAAGTAATTGTATTATATTTTTGTTATGCTCTGTGTATTACGGCACGACTTCTCGCTCTGTAATGCACAGGCTCAAACCTCAGGTTTTCTCCTGCGTTACGTGGCGCAACTTCTCACACCGTAAGACACAGGTACAAGCTTTAGGGTTCTTTACCTCAAGAACGGGCTAGAACATATACCAAGGGAACAGGAATAAACACAGGCAAACCAATATAGCACAAATTATATCAACCAGATTGACTGACACAGTACAATATAAAATATTTCATGTGGCACATGCAGAATCCCATACAACACAATTAAGGCAAGACATAATATAGCAGAGTGGCACACTGGGAATTATAAGTCTGTGGCTCACTGAGTGTCCAGATTGGGGCTACGGGCACAGTTCAGTCTTTTTCCGGCCAATGGGGTAATCCTAGGGTGTATTCCCCTTGCAACACTACAGGAGCACTGCACCTTTACATTAACAAGAGTTCACTGAGAGTCACTAGAGAAGTCAAAGGGTGGGACCCCGGGGCGACTGGGGCGGGGGGGGGGCGGGGGGGGGGGGTGTGTGGCACGCACGGGGGGGGATATACAAGGGTCACACTGAGGGAGGACATCAGTTAACAATGTTCAGGTGGGGCATCAGGTAGGGTGACACTCACGCTTTCAGGAGGCTTAGGTGACGGCCCAGTGTGTGAGTGAGGCCGGCTGGGGACGGTGACGTCGCCTCATGTCAAAGGACGCCCGGTGGGCGTAATGGGAGGCTCACCTTGGGCCCTCCGGGAGGGGGCCTCGGGAGTAGTCAGGCCCTCGGGACTGGGGCCGAACAGAGCCAGGGGATGGGCGGCCCTACATATGGCTCGGGATGTCATTGGGGTGCGGAGGATGCCTTGGGACCCAGGGGAACCCAGGAGGAGTGGCACTCCCTTCAGTGACTGGGGGCTGTGGTCTCATCCAGGAGAGGAGGCCGTCAGGAGTCGCCTGTGGCCGCGATGCCCCTGCAAGTCTGACAGCGTCTGCAGCCGGGACGGGGATGGCTGGGCCGACTGGATCCCGATGACAGGCACGCTCCAAACACTCTGCCACGACGTACCTGTTGGGAAGAGATCTCCGCCTCGAGGGGAGTGGGGGAAGGCAGAAGGGCGTCCCACTCGGCTACAGAAGGGTTGGGCCGAGCCAGAGACTCGCTCCTCTACAGGAGCTTCTGACTTTTTGGAGGAGGGGGAACTAACGGTTCCTCCCTCGGCTTGGGAGACCCGACGGGCACTGCTGCAACTCCACACCGGAGATGAAGGAGGAGGTCTGGCGGATGCTCCTCGGGCCTGACAAGTCAGGTGGACGTTGACCGGGTGCCTCTCGTCCTGAAGGCAGCAGGAAGGAGAGACCCGGTGGATGCTCTCAACTGGGTAGGTCCGTTGGATGCTACCATGCTCCTGCTGGGGGCTTAATGCAGCTGCGGAGCACCAAGTGGGTGACTTCACTAGGGCAGGCCCAGTGGACGCTGCCAAGGCCCTGCTCCCTGTCTTAGGATGGGCAGAAGAGATTCGGTGAACGCTCTCACACCGGCTAGTCCGGCTGACGTAACTGTGCCTCCGCTCCTGAAGGTGGGTGGAAGAGGAGGAAGAACCGGTGGTCACTCCCTCTCCAGTAAACCTGTTGGATGTTACTGGGCCGCTGCGTGGGACTGCTCTGGAGCAACTCCTACCCCGAGTCTGGTGATGGCTGCTGCGGCTGGAGAGTAGTGTCCCTGGACTGCTAACTCGGGGTTTGTCCGGTTGCAGGAAGGAGGGGCATATGTGAGAAGGTGAGGTGGGCTGTTGTGGCCCGGTAGGCTGAGTCACCTGCCCGGTGTCCCCAGGTAGGGTGGTTGGCACTTCCCCATCTTCTTGGGTGGGGGTGTCGTCGTCAGGGTGCATTTCACCACCATATCAGGGGTGAAAGTCACGGCCCCGTGGCTGGAGGTGGGGGTAAGGTAGAGGAGGAGTCGATTCCAGTTTAGTGTGAATTGGTGGGGTAGTTGGTGGAGGTCATAGACGATGTCTAGCATGGAGTGGTGGTTGGTTGCTTGTGGGAGGTAGAGTAGCTGTTTTGTTCTGCTTATGTGGTGTTTGCGTCCTCCGGCAGGAGTCCAGAGTACATAGAGGATCTTCATCTTTGGTGGTGGGAAGGTAGGTGTGCGCTCCGCAGTGGCTGGTAGAGACTGGAGATGCACGTGGTAGGCCTGCTTTTATAAGGGAGTGGGGTGTTAAGCGGATTTGTGGGCTTGGCTCGTGGAATATTCCAAGCCACGTGGTGCAGAGTGAGAGAGTTAGTGTTTGGTGATGGTGTGTGGTGGTCATGGGCGGGTTGTGTGATCGGTGGTCATGGGGTGTGGAGGAACCTGGCTGGTGGGTGGGATAGGCGCCCTGAGCGTGTCTTGGTGGTGGTGAGCGTNGGAGGCGTTGCGCCAGGTGGGGTGGGCGATGTGGAGAGTGGACCACATGGGCTGATGGCAGCGGGGATGGTGTGGTTTTGGGGGGCAGGGTTTTTGGTGCTGGAGCAGTGGTGGTGTTGTGGAGTGGTGATGTTGGAGAATATGGGTGTGGTGATGGGGTGGTGTGCATTGTTGTGGTTGGTGGGTGGCATGGTGGTTAGTTTGGAGGTGGCATGGAGGTGGGTGGTGTGAGGTGAGGTGCAGGCGGTGGAGACGGGGAGGATGTGTCAGGTTTGGGTGGTGGGTTGTGGGAGGGGGGGTCACTGGGGAGGGGCTTGGAGTGCAAGAGGTAAGGTAGTAGGAAAGTCAGTCATCGTCCTGGCTGGAGCGGGGTGGTGAGGTCACTTGGGGGTCAGGAGTGGGGAGGGGTGGCGGTGGGGGGGTGGGGCTTTGTCGGAATGGTTGTACGTTTCGGTTTCGGCAGGTGCGGGTAGTGTTATGGCACTGTATTGTGACTTGGTAGGGGTTTAGGACTTTAATGACGGTGGATGGTCCCTCGTGTCTTGGTGATAGTTTGTTTGGAGTGGGGAGTCTTGCCACCATTACGACGTCGCCGGGTTTGTAGGGGTTGGCGTGTGTTATGTCAGGTTGCAGGTCTTGGGTGTTTTGTAGATGGTGGAGCCTGCATTTGAGATGATGTAAGGGATCAGATGGTGGTGATGTGGCTGGGGGCTGTAGGTGGTTTCGTAGTGGGAGGAGGAGTGGTGCTTCCCCAAATATTCTCTTGTGTAGGGTAATGCCGTCCTCTCGTGGGCAGGTGTTCATCGTCCATTATATGATTCTGACATGGGATAGCCAGTCCTCATTTTGTGTTTGCAGTATGCATGTGCAGATTTGGTTCTTTAGGGTACCGTGGCTCCTCTCGCAGATGCTGTTTCCCGGTGGCCAGTAGGGGAAGGAATGAGAAACGGCATATCCGAATGATTGGGCCAGTTGCTAGTGAACTCTGGTGCATTGTCGGCATGGAGAGCTTGGGGGATGCCGAAATATGGGAACATGTGGCGTAGTAGTGCGTCTGCTACTGCGAGTGTGTGGTGTTCTTTTGTGAGGCAGGCGATGAGGAATTTAGAATATTTGTCGACGAAGATGATGATGTATTTGTAGCCCGATTTGGGTGGGAGTGGGCCTACAACGTCAACTGAGGAGCTGCCATGGTTTGCTGGCCTGAATGTGTCCTGAGGGGCTCGCTGTTTTGGTGGTGTCTTTTCCTAGGGTGCATACTCAGCAGGCTTGCACTACTTGTTTCGCGAGTTGGGAGGGGCTGAGTGTCCAGTAGGTGTCACTGAACACTTGTGTGAGTTTCTTTATTCCCAGGTGGATCCCGTTGTCGGAGTGCAGGTGTGTCATGGCGTCGAGGGTGGTGTGCGGATCTAGGGCGATGTGTCCGGAGGGTGTGTATAGGTGATCTCCCTCTCGTTGAAGTTTGGAGAAGGTGTTGTGAGGAATCCAATTTGGCTTGGTTTTATCTAGCCACTGTTGTAGGAGGGTTGGGGCATTGTTAATGACATTGATGGGTAGCCTGGAGAGTGCATCTGAGTTAGTGTGGAGTTTGCCAGGTCGGTAGGGTATGTCTAAGTTGAACTTTTCTAATGTCTCTCTCCACCTGATGATTTGGGTGTTGTTCGTTTCTGACTAGCATAGCCATTGGAGTGATTGATGGTCCGTGATGATGGTCACGTGGCTTCTGGATAGGTAGGCCTGGAAGTGTTCTAGTGCCCAAATGATTCCCAGGCATTCTCGTTTTGTGGCTGCGTATTTTTTTCCGGCTTGGTTGAGAGTTCGACTGGCACATGCGATGATGTGTTCTCGTCTATCTTGCACTTGTGTAAGGACGGCCCCCGATTGCGATGAGAGAGACGTCTGTGTATAGGCCGAACGGCAGGGAGTAATTTGGAAATTCAACGACTGGAGCGGTGACTAATTTGTGCTTGAGGGTTTGGAAGGCGTCTAATAATTCTGGTGTCCAGGTGAATGGTTCGCCCTTTTTTGTTAGATCATGGAGAGGTTTGGCGATATTTGCGAAACCTTTGACAAAACGCCTGTAGTAGGGGGCGAGGCCGATTAATGCTCGGACTTCATGCACATTGCATGGGATGGGGATGTCTGTGATGGCCCGTAATTTTTCTGGATCCAGTGCAATGCTATGCTCGGAGATGGTGTGTCCGGGAAAGGAGACGGATCATTGGGTGAGGATGCATTTGGTGGGTTTGAGTTTGAGGCCCACTTGTCGTATTCACAGGAAGACTCTTTCTAGGCGGAGTAGGTGGTTGGCCAAGGTTTGGCTGAATACAATGATGTCATCTAAGTATGCCAGGCATATCTCCCAGGTCAGTCCGCTAAGTACAGATTCCATGAGGTGGGAAAAGGTTGCCGGGGCGTTGCAGAGGCCGAAAGGTAGCACGCTGAATTTGTAGTTCTCGCCACTGCTTGTGGAGAAAGCGGTTTTGCCCTTGTCTTCAGGGTACCAATATCCCGACTGGAGGTCGAGGGTGAAGAACCATGATGCCCCCAAAAGGGAATCAAGGGAGTCATCTAATCGATGCAGAAACGTGTGAAGCCGTCTTTTTTTTTTTTTTTTTACCAGGATGACAGGGGATGATGACCATGGGCTAGTGGATGGAGAGATTACACCTGCACTGAGCATGATCTGGACCTGCCGGTCTTCTTCTGCCCTTTGGTTCGGGTTTTTTCTTCTGGATGGTTGGCGTATGGGTGGTCCTGTGGTATGTATCTCGTGGGACAGGTATGTTGTATGGCCGATGTCTGTTGGTCCCGTGGAGAACATGTCTTGGAAGTCCAGGAGGAGCTGTTGGAGAGAGCTGACTTGGTGTTG
>JAGKTI010041454.1:0-10246 GCA_018397915.1 Birgus latro
GTCGTACTACTCGGGTGCTGGAGGTTCACTGGGAGTGATAGAATGAGTGCATGACTTTGACCATTCAGTACAGGGGCGGACAGACATTTAAGCTTTGGTTGTGGGTTACAGACTATTCCCACTCACAGTTCGAGCCCAGCGACCATGATACCGAATGTTTGAACATGTTGGTTGGCCGGCCGAAGTTCTCAGGGACTTTTAAGTCTGGATAATAGTAAGTAAATTTGGATAATGGTTTAATAGAGCCAAGGGGCAGCATCCAAATAATGAACACGTCCGGATACTGAGCATCCGGGTAAATGAGGGACTACTGTATAAATACCGAGTCATTACTCTTACTGACATGTGTTGGATGAAAGCTATGTAAAGACAAAACTAAAGTGATTCATCAACCTGCAACCCATTACCTTAAAACTTGTCGCACTAAAATAAATTCGAGATATGATTCCCATCCATGTGGTTCATGATATCTTTAACTTTTGGTGAACAAAATTACCATATCCAATGATATTACCCCCATTCATTTATGTAAAACATCAGAATCATCTGTAATGCCAACTGCCTAACCATCAACAAGTCTGCTCCCTCAGTACCTCAGTTCACACTCACAATAAACCCATTCATTCCACCATCATGCTTTCCATTCTTGTTAATAAAGGTACAGTATTGTTATCTCTTAATCATGTTACATATGCTGCATGAAGAATCCTTAAGGATACATGCTTAACACAGCAATTATTGTGATGTATACCTTCCCTGATATTTAGTACAGTATCATGTCGACACTGAGGTATTCTTCACAACACACAAATTAAATAGGTAAATGGTCATCATCCTTGCTTCTTGAAACAAGAAACAAACAATAATAGGTTTTATATAATTATTAATGGTTAGGTAAACTATCCATCATGGGTTTATATCAAGAGTTAGTGGTGAGAGACAGTGAGTCAGGGTTTCAAGAAATCTTAGTGGTGGGAGGTGATAAGAAGCATAAGCATGACAGAAGTCACCAGTGTGGAATGTGGGAGAGAAGGGTGATAAAGTGTGACTGTTGTGAGTGACTTATGATAAGATGCTATGGAATCTCAGTTGCTATAGTGTTTTCCCATTGTGGGAAAAGCAAATGAAAATGAAAGCATTTGCTCCATCATGTTTATCAACTTACTGATCCATGCAGATAGAGCAAACATGCATACGAGTTGGATAATATTTATTGTCACGTAGATACAACAAAAACATGTGATGCCTCATACACAGAGGACTGGATAGTTGTAGAAGCAGGGAGAGGAAAAAAGGAAATAATTTATAACAGCAGATTGATGAAAGGGGAAATGCCTATCTATCAGTCTATAGCCCGATGCCATAATCCCATAAGGGATGGCCATTTGTCTTTTGAGTCACAGTATAGTAGTTGTTTTATGGGGAGGAGCACTAATCTTTCACCAACCCACTTGTTGACACGTGGGGAACACGTTATGGGTTGGTTTATTATGTTTACCACCCAGCATTGTAAATGGTTTCATGACTTACAGTGAGGTGCTAATCTGGATGTCTGGGAGTTAGGCAGCTAGTGTTATTGATGATGATTCAGAGGTTTTACAAATATGAATGGGAGTAGTGTCAGTGGATATGGTAATTTTGTTCACCAACATCTAAAGATATCATGAACCACATGCATGGGAATCATATCTTGAATTTATTTTAGTGAGACAAGTTTTAAGATGAAGGGTTGTGGGTTGATGAAACAATCACTTTAGTTTAGTCTTTACATAGCTTTCATCAGACACATGTCAGTAAAAATAATGACTTAGTGCTTATACTTTATTGTTCAGAGAATCATTGATATTACTTTCCACCAAATATTCCCTGTTGCATATCAGACAGGCTGTAATAGTAATATTGCATGGAGATATATCACTTTTATACAGGGCTCAAGCAGGGTTTGTTCTGCTAGCTTTACCCCTCACAGCAACATTCTCTATATCATGGGAGACATAATGAAGCTGCTAACTAATATATTTAGTTATCATATAGAAGTAAGTGTATTGTATGTCTAGGAGATAGGGAATGGAACAGTTGGTCACCTTGACTCGACTGGCCGTTGGCCTGATCTGGGTGGAGGTGGCAAAGCAGGATGGTAAGGGAATGAATTCCTCGAGCTAGACCTTGATAAATCATATAGCCCTGCTAGGTTGACGGGATAGCGCTACCTCTCCCAGCAAGGCAGCTACCCGGGACGGGTGCAAACTTCTGACCCTTTGGTTTCAGCAGGATGGTAAACTGTTGTCGCTGTTTATTTCCAGCTAGTTATCTTCATTATATTGTGGTAGTCGTTACTTTAATGATAAGAATGTACAGTATTATTATCCATATTGTGAAGGGCATTTTCATTAAGACCTCTTGAATTCCACTGACCAAATATTATATTCTTGTTGGGCCTAGGATATCATGTGGTAAGCATGGGACCACGATACAGTACTGCCTAATCTGGTGTTTTCTTTCTTATAAAATTCTGTCACATAAGAAAAAAAGCGTGTGAGGAACACTAGTACAAATAATTTAACATAAATTTGGATACATATTAATCAACTAATATTCCTTTTTTCCATAATGACTACACCATAAAATACAGCCAACAACAGAATCACTGGTACAAGTACGAAGTTCCTTCATGGAATTCTACACTTTACTGCGGCAGGTTACTAGGTATCGCCAACCAGCCACCTGGCATATTACAGGTTCATATGTCCACAGATGTACCTACAATCTTGGCAACTAGCCACACAATCATCGCTCTCAGGGAGGAACAGTCAGACACATCTTCAGAGTCCAAGCTGAGACAGATCTTATTAAACATTTTAGATTTCTTTTCCCAGCAGCATGCAGCAACTGTTGGGATATAAGTAACTGGTTTTGACACTTGGTATAGCTTCCAGTTCACAAAAAAACATCTGCTGTTCTTGGCAAACCCCAATGTCAGGATTCCTCAATAGGAAGCATGGTGTAGTTTCATTGGAAACAGTAAATTTATATATGTATGTAAACAAGTGGTACTAGATTAATGGAATAAAATTACATCTCAAAAATATAAACAGAGAATGTGTACAATTTAATTGTTTGTGTGAAAAGCATATAGCAAGTGTTATACAGTATATTATCTTTTTTTTTTCTTTTTTTTTCCAGGCGAGACAATCTAGTACAGTCAGCGGACCCAAACATGTACACGGCCAACAACAAGCATATCAACAACCTAGTGACGAACTACAATCCTAAGAACATCAATGGCAAGTCCAACACCAATACAACTACCACGGATAGCAAACTGCTTAAGCCGGCCAAATGTGCATACATCTGAGTTTGCACATATGGAGTTATTGTTGTGTGTGTATGTAAGCATTTGCCATTGAGCTATGTTGTTGGCCGGTAAGTGTACAAGTTTTAACGCCACTGCATCTTCTAGAAAAAGGATATCTCTATGAAAGATGTGCCTGCGTTGAGACTATAGCCTCTTTCAACTGCTCCCCTTCCACAACATGTAATTATCTCATTTGTTGTGGGTTATTTTGGTAGTTGTAGAGGCAAACTATATTCTCATTATTTTGACTGTTAGATCAGGCCTTGCGATCATACATCTTGCATTTTTAAGTTGCAAAATTACAGTACATTAGTGTCGTGAAAACAGTTCATTTTGTGCATATTGGCAGCCTGTGCTGGAAAATGCTTGATTGTTAAAAGACCGTAGACAGTTGTTGCTGGATATGTATATGCGGATTGGGGTGTGACTGAGATAAACTCCAGCAATTGATGGCACATACTAATGGAACACTGAGTTGGAAATTATGGCTAAGTGTGTGGTGCTGATACCTGACTGCTTGGCAAAGAGGACAGCCAGTAACATTCCAGTGTTGAGTGTGTATATGTGAAGCAGCAGAGTTGGCTCTAGGGAATGATACAGATATGAAATAAAACTTCTAACATTTATACTGAGAGAGAAAGTGGATTGGATGAAGACCCCAGTAAATGTATTTATTCACTGAAGATGCATCACAGGAAATTATCTGGACACAATTTGTAGATGAATTAATGAGTGCAAGGAATATTTTGTGATGTTTTTATGGTAGCTATTGTGTGTCCCACATTTGATGCAAAGATTAGGAGTATATAAACTACCTTGAGGCAGGTTGATTGTGAATTTATTAAATATTAGGCAGATAATACTGAAATCCGGCATTACTGCTAAATATCCTACTTATGTCTTCATAAATGTTTAGTAATTGGTTGCATGCAGTGTGAAAGCTGCATGTCCTGTTTCTTTTTTAAATTGTAAGTAATTTGAAATATTATGTAAAATTATGTAAAGTGACTCATGCATGGGAAGTAATTATGTATATGCATGTAATCTGTAATAATTTTTATACTAGGCAGCGTGGAATGTTTTTGTAATTGTGTTCACTGGCATTGACATAGCTTTTTGATAAGTATGATGTAACCTATAATTACAAATGCTATTATCAAGTTTATGATTGGTATGTCATATCACCTGCCTCTTCCAAATTTGTGTGACAGAAATCTTAGTCATTAGTACATATTTATGAAGACTGAGAAATGATAGTTTATATTGTCGTAAATTGATCCGTGTGTAAAAGGAGTTGTTACTCTATATTGAAGTTGCTCTTGGCTATCTAAGTGCTTGGGTGACTGGAACATTTGACCAGAAAAAATTAAAAGATACACAGCAATGTTTCAGTCCAGACTGCTAGATACCATTAGGAAGATGTAGAAAGGTGCTAAATGTTGCTGCATTTCTGGCAGTCTTTCTTTTGTACTGCATGCATCCCACCTAACAATTATTCAGTATTACTCTCATGTACTTGAACTGACAATGGGTGTCTGCTGAAGGTTGCATACTGAATGACAGAATCAGTGTGCAGAAAAAATAAATAAGTAAAAAGTAAATAATGACTGAAGTATTCATCCTACTATATAAAGAACCAGCTTATGGGGCAATGAAGAAGATAATGTAAGGTGTTTGTGTCAACAAATGCCTTGCAGTATTTTAAGCTTATACATTTGAGCAATCTGTTCTGTATATGTTGTGCTAGAATGTCTGTAAATTTGCCATCACTGTACATAATGAGTGAATCCTGCTAAGGATGATTGTGTGTGTGTGTAAATGTCAATGTGCCTACTCATACTGAAATTGCGCTTCCCAAGAGGCTGGTGTTTTTGAGCAAGAATTAAACAGATGACAGCAATTCTTTGTACTCAAATCAGTGGCTAATTCAGGAGATCTTTGTATTATCACTACTCATTGTTACATTTGTCTAATATGAGGATGAAAAGTGTGTACACTTGTATATATATCTGTATGTGTGTGTTTTTGGCTGTCTGAATGTACATGCGCATACAGGCTAGTTCCCAAGAGTGCGTGCTGGCATGCATCCGTGAAAATAACATTATTATGATTTTAGTAATCCTGTGTTTGTTTTAAAAGAAAAGTGTCACTGTGAATAGTAATCTGCATCAAATTGTAGTTCTCTAAGTATTATCAAACAATCTAGTGTTATTGATGAGATCCTGTTTCATACTTGCTCTGTGTTTAGAACCCTTAAATTTACAGATAACATTTTAGCTTCTACCTTGTTTCATGCTTAACACAATAACTCTGATGATTTAGGGGCACTTAATGAGTAGATTAACAAGCAGCTGTTATTTCAACTGCATTCCTTAAACTGAAGAATCATGTTTGGGTCTGAAATAATTTTAAATATTCCAGAATTTGACATGTGCCCCACTTAATGTTGGCCTTAAGTTGTTTAATCTGAAACCATTAATTGGCAAGGAAGGTGTTTACTGTACTGTATATAATAACAGTAAGAGTCACTTTTGGACCAGTACTACCATCTTTAGCCTAACAAAGTAGTGCCTTCATGATAATAAAGTTACTCAGCTTAGAGAGCTTTGAAATGTAAGGATATGTATTTAAATTCCAGTTTATTGTTTGTGTTTAAAACAGTGCAATAATGTAGGAAGTGCAAGTATTGACTTTGGTATCAAAATTGTTGATTGTTTGCTTTCATGTAAGACTTTGTTGGCTCAGATACCTTTTTACACCTGTATTAAATTTTCTGACATCCTGTTGTATATTCATATAAGCATATCTTTTATTCTTTTAGCCTAGAGTTAAGTTTGTACCCCCTCTCCTTCACAAATAAAAGGTCCGCCTAACAGTGCTCATTGTCGAATCTTCAGTCTTAGGCTAGCTGTTTTCTGTAAATATATATAATTTTAGTTAGTTTTGTATAGCAACCCGATTCCCATGAACAATTAGGACTTTTTACTCAAATGATGTTATAATGACCCCATGAAACTATGCAACATTTTTAATAAAATTATACAAAGCAGAGTGTATAACTTATTCATTCATTCATTCATTATCCAATCTTATGTCACCCCACAGAGAAGCGTAGGAGCCCGGGGCTAGGGAAGTTGGTCCTGACATTTAAGATGAGAGCGACCAGCCTCACTCATCCCTGAATGGCATTACATGAGCAATAAACCCCAACCATCCCTTGGATATAAACCTTCACCGGCTCAATCCGACTGGAACACCGTAATTACCCACTAAACCACCAGGAGCCAAAATTTGGTTATATGGTTACCACCCAGTGTAGTAAATGGTTTCCTGGTGTACAGGAAACCAATTGGCTTGTGTTGAGTCACCCACAGGCAGAAGGACAAGGAAAGAATGAAGGCAAGAAAGACAGAAGAGGGAGTGTAAAGTCACCCGTAGGCTGAAGGACAAGGAAAGAAAGACAGAAGAGGATTGAAGGAAAGAAGGACTTATACATGCACATATTATTCCCATCTGAAGTGGTAGATGATGATGACCATCATCCACTCACTTGTCATGCTGGCTGCTTCTTTCATAGGTGACTACATCAAATGACAACACTAATGGTTTCCTATATCCCAGGAAGCCATTTACAATGCTGGGCAATAACCATGTAACCAAGTAATAGGGTGATGTGGAGCATACTATGGTGCCCTTCTTACTCCTCTATTCCTTCGGTCCTTGATCCCCCCATGTTTCCTAGGTACTCGCACCCTGACCGTCTTGTGTGCTCGCCGCCTTCTTCCTGGTCTTAATTCTTGTTTCTCCTCATGGCCCTTCTACAGTGGAATATACACGGTTTTGCATCCCGCTGTCCTTCCTTACGATACCTCATATCCGATCACGATCCTCTTCTTGTATCTCTCCAGGAAACTTTTCTCCATGCTTCCCTTGTTCCTACTCCAGGTTTTACTTTTCTCGGTTCACCTCCTCCTTCTGCTGCATATCTTATCCCCAACATTGTTCCTTTTGAACATTTCTTCCTATAACCCTCATACTTCCGCCCGTCTTTTTCTTCACCGCTGGGTCACCATCTGCTCGCTCTATTTCTCCTCTTCCATTCCTTTTTATTTTTCAGTCTTTTCCTCCTTACTTCAATCCCTTCCTCCCCCAATTCTCCTCCTTGGAGACTTCAATTGCCATCATACCCTTTGGGGGGACTCGGTGGTCACCCCCAGGGGTTGGTTCTCTGAACAGTTTCTTTCTACTTTTGATCTCTTTCTGCTCAGTACTGGCTCTCCTACTCGCACTGACCATCATACTTGTTCTTTTTCTTGCATCGATCTGTCTCTTTGTTCTATTTCCCTTGACTTCCACTGGTCTGTTCTTGACTCTTTTTTCAGTGATCACTTTCCTATCAAGCGTTCCCTTACTTCTTTCTGTCCAGTTCCTCGTACTCCCCATTGGCAGTTTCGTGCTGCTGACTTGAGCTTATTTTCCTCTCATACGGTCCCTCTTTACCTCCTTCCTCCTTTTCTCCCCACGAGCTACTTTCTTTGTCCCTGATCCTGGTTTATCCTGGTTTTAGGAGCTGTCCTCACTGCTATCCCTAGAAATACCAAACCTCCGACAAACAGTCGTGCGGTGGTGGACTCCTGAATGCAAGCGTGCCCTACATGTTAAACGAGCTGCCTGGAAAAGCTTCCATCGTCAACGCTCTATACCGGTCCGTACCCATGGTCTCGTACCACTTCAACGCGCATCTATTGCCTTCCACCATAATATCTGTCAAGGCAAATGCCACAGTTGGATGTCCTTTGTTTGTAGCATTTCAGTGGATACCCATGTTGCAGCACTTTGGTCTCATATCCATAGAATATCTGGTGGGCATATCCCGCCTCAGGCTTCTGTTCTTTAGATGGCTGTTCTGTAGCTGATGCCTTGGTTGCTGAAGCTTTAAGTTACTTTAGTCTTGTAAGCACAGGGTCCCACCTTTCTCCAGATTTTCATCGTATTAAATCTCTTTCCGAATCTGTCCCGATTTCTTTTACCTTGTCTGCCGAGGGGGCTATTAATGCTCCTTTCTCTCTCCATGTGTTGTCGTCCACGCTTCAGTTATGTAATGATTACAGCAAGTGTCTTGATAGTATTCATTATAGTATGTTGAAACATCTCTCTCCTGATGCCCTATCTTTTCTCTTAGCCC
Source organism: Birgus latro (assembly GCA_018397915.1). Lineage (NCBI taxonomy): Eukaryota > Metazoa > Arthropoda > Malacostraca > Decapoda > Coenobitidae > Birgus > Birgus latro. The sequence goes on from JAGKTI010041454.1 coordinate 8,541, forward strand.
TATACAATAGGATTTGGTCTGAGGGTTTCCTCCTGCTTGGGGTGAGGGTTGTTCATTCTCTTATTTCTTAAGCCTGGTAAAACCTCAAGACTACCATCCCATTGCTTTGACCAGTTGTTCCTGTAAACTGCTTGAAGGTATGATCAGTCACCGACTTATGTGGTACCTTGAATCCCATTGTCTTCTTTCCCCCTTACAGTTCAGATATCAAAAAGCTTGTAGCACTTTAGATCCTCTCCTTTGTTTAGAGTATTTTCACTGTTCTGCCTTTTCCCTTCGCTGGTCTGTCATTGCTATATTCTTTGGTTTGGATGAGGCATACGATACTACATGGCGATATCTTGGAGCTGTTCGGCCAGACTGCCTAGAACTACTACTACTACTACATGGCTACATCATATTCTGCTTTGTCTTCGTTCCCTTGGTCTTTATGGTAACACTGGTGTTTTTCTCCAAAATTTTCATTCCCTCCGCACCTTCCATGTCCGCCTCAGTGCTCATCTCTCCCATGCCTTCCCCCAGCATGAAGAATTCCCCCAGGACTGTGTCCTCATTATTAACGGTATTGTCTCTTCCCTGCGTCCCACAATTTCTGCCTCTCTGTATGTTGATGATTTTGCTATTTACACTGCAGGTTGGATCTCCCTCATCTCCAATCTCTTATTCAGTCTGCTGTTACAGCAGCCTCCATTTAGGCCACCATCCATGGTTTTTGTTTCTCTACCTCCATGTCTTATGCAAAGTCATTTACCCGGAGTGGTGGCGTCTTTACTGTAGGTCTACCCCCAGAGGCTGTCGAAGCAGAAGAGGACAGCATGGGGGCCAAACCACCGCAAACCCCCCAGGTCCTCACAGGGCCCGAAAGCCTGAGAGTGGCTTCGGTCACCTGGGCAAGTACCACACCTCTCAGCACAACACATACAACACCGTTTTCTCTACACCGAAAAATGACTCCCCGGCAGTCATTTCTCGACAACTTCTAGCTGGGGACATTGAGAGCAATCCAGGACCCACCAACAAATACATATGTCCAACATCCTCAAAACTTATCACGTCAAACCGACAGACAGACAAAGGGTTCAGTTCAGTGCAATTCCTGCAAGAACTGGACCCATTATAACTGCACAACACTTGCATCCAGAAAACATTACACAAACACCTGGACCTGCTCCTTCCTCTCACCCACTAACCTCCCCAACAATCCTACTCCTACTTCCTCCAAACCTCAGCCAAACCCACCAATCCATCCCACACCATCCAATCCCCCAACCCCTCTCATTCCACCCCATCCTAATCCACCCCAACCCTTACCTCCATCACAGCCTTCTCCTACCTCTTCCCCTCCACCCACACCACCACCTCCCCCCTGTGCTGCGGCAGCCAACACACATCTCACACACAACATAAACATCCTTCAATTAAACATAGATGACATAAACACCAAAAAACACATCAAACAACAGAACATATACACTGTCATCTTACATGAAACAAAACTACATAGAACACAAAAAATACCTACATTTCATAATTTCATCACCATTCGACAAGACTGGGCCAACGGCGGTGGCAGTGGATTCATCACCCTGGTACACAAATCCATCATCTTTTCAGATACCAGCGCACACACAAAGTCACTTCTCCCCCCACATGACACAGCTGTGGGAAATATTTTCCCCCGAGCTGTTGTGCTTTTTACTTTAGTT